>PVKS010000939.1:0-121769 GCA_004027875.1 Aplodontia rufa
GCTGTTTTTGCTACTACAGCTCTGTAATATAATTTCAGGTCAGGGATTGAGATGCCCCCTATTTCTTCTTTTCTATAGAGTAGTGTTTTGGCTAGTCTGGGTCTCCTGTTGTTCCATATGAACTTGAGAATTGCTTTATCTATATCTCTGAAAAATGCCATAGGTATCCTGATGGGGATTGCATTGAATCTGTAAAGGGTGATTGGACTATTTCTAAACTCTTATTCTTCCCTCTACCCAGCAATCTTAGCAATCAAGGCAATGATTTCAAGGGACCAACATCCCAACCATAATTTGCATCACTGACTATCCTCTCATCTGATTTTGTCCCTTTTCCCAAATGGGCTCTAAAATGCCTGGAAAGCAGGAGCCCTTCTTCACCTCTCCTTGCAAGGTGGTGGCATCTAGGAGGAGGCAAGCAGTGAGCAGACTGCTTTTCCATTCTTCAGGCCAATGCTTCACAACTTGCTCTTCCTCCCTCCAGACATTTGCCCATGTCAGCGAATGCTTTCAGGTGTCACAACTAAGGATAGGGGCACTACTGGCACCTAATGGAAATAAGCCACGGATGCCACTACACACGCTGTAATGCACACAATGTCCTGGAACAATGAAGAATCACTCGACCCAAACTGTCAGCAATGCTGAGCAGCCTGCTCAACACCATCAAAAATTTCACAGAAATTATGAAGTAGGTTTTCTCGTCCTCGTTTTGCAGATGGAGCTCAGAGGTTGAGTGACTTCTTCAAAGTCATCCAGCATGAAGATGTAAATGTTACAAAACAAAAAATCTCAGGTGCCTGGGCCCAAAGTCCCACTGCTTTTCCATGAATGAATGAATTAAGAATGAATAAAGGAAACTGTGCCAGAAAGCCCTGCAAAGGGCAGACTGCCCTAGAGGCAGACCTGCCATGGCCTCTGGGTATCATTCTGGATGCCCCAGGCCAATGTTTAGCAAGATATGCTCACTGCCTTCCCATTGCTGCTCCCTGGAACTGCCCACCCCCATGGGGTGGAGAGAGTGAAGCCAAGGACAGAACCCCCTGTCTCTGGAACACTGTCCAGTCTCATGGCATGGCTAACAGTCCTCCAAGTAACTCATCAGAAAGCTGACCATTGGCTGCAGAGCTGTCTGGGCAGAAGCTGCAGACCAAGACTGGCTCTCTGGGGAGAAGCCTCCCCAACAGAGAGGACCTCTTAGGTCCTTTCCTTCAGCAAATGGGATGATGGAAATGGGGAGGACGGTGACTTGAACATTTCCTGAACTTCCCCTCAGGGGAAAGCCACTTCTCTATCTGATGCCTGCCTTGAGCCCCTTTGAAAAACAAGCTTCTCATGCAGCAGAGCCACACATAAGACAGTGCTGGGTAAAAAAAAACCCAGCAATTTCCACCTTCTTCACAAAATGCCTGCTTCATACTAACTGAGGTTTCCAAAGATCTATGGCAAATGCCAGTTTTCGTGATGAAGTGGGGTGGGAAAAGTCTGGATTGGAGGGCCCAAACTTGGGGCACCCTCTCCTGGCAGTGCCTCCTGCCCCCTTGAAACTCCACCAGTACCTCCCCACCCCCAGAAACAAGGTCCCACTGTGTGCAGTGCAGCAGACAGGCTTGCTAGCTAGATGAGGTAATTAAGGGCTGCATCTGTCAACCATTTCTGCTAAAAAAGTCTTAAGGATATTTAACTCCCTCAGGCCCCATGCATTAATTAAATCCTTTTTACCTTCACTCTCAGACTGTTCTGGAAGCAGAAGACTTCTTGGAGGAAAAGAGAAGTCTTATGGCCCGTCACACTACAGACATTGAAACCCAACCCTTGGGGCCATTCTTCTGGGGGTCAGAAGCGAGACAACAGAGAGGGATCCAAGCTGCTGCATTCTGCAGGGACACCATGAGTTCACCTGTGGTTCCAGTGTCCTCTCCAAGGCACCCATGGCTGGTGGAGCTTTTTTCCCTACACTTTGACAGAAGAAACAAATTTATTAAACATTAGATGATTCATTTGCCTTTATTTTCTTTTTCTATTATTAACTAAGCTTTAGACTTTCTTTGGCTCTCACTAGCTTTCCATTGGTATCATTTTTCTGTTCCAAGATCCAATCCAGGCTTGCTCACTGCACTTAGTCATTTCCTTAGTCTCCTCCTGTCTAAGTCCATTCCTCAGTTTTCCCTGGCTTTTTAAGACCTTGATACTTTCGAGCCCTGGGCCAGTATTTTGTAAATTCTCAATTTACATTTGTCAAATGTTCTTCCCACCATGGACCTGGAGGAAGGATGTCACAGAGGCAAATCCCCTCTCACCCCACCTGCTCAGGCGGTAGGTGATGTCTATCCACACGACATCACTGAGATGGTCATCTTGATCACCTGGTTAAGGAGCTGTCTGCCAGGTTCCTCCACTGTCAACCTCCAATTGCTCCCTTCCCCTATCCTTTCAAAGCATGTCACTAAGCCCAGCACATGGTCTGGGGGAGCAGAGCATTTTTCTCCTCTTGTGCCTTAGGACAGACTCCTTAATATGAGATGGAAATCCAGTGAGAAAGCACCGTCTGAAAGTCCAGGCTTTAGGCTCCAGTCTCAGCTCTGTGACCCGGGTTGTCACTCAGTTGCTGAGTGGTTGCTGCAGTTCTCCGTCTGTAAGATGCTCAGGGTGACCCTGCCTTCTCCAGATGTTTGGTGGAATCCAAGGGGTGACACATAGGAAAGGACTTTCAGCTGCCAGGTGCCACCACTTGCTGCTCTCTTCCTTACCTTTCTCTGAGGATCCTGGAAGTTCCTGGGAGCAGCGGGGTCTTGCCCACTTCTGACCTTTGTTGCTTCTCTCCCCTCTCTCTCCATTGCAGAACTTTCTCCCTCAATTCACATGTCTGTTCAAATGTCACTTGCACAGGAAGGTCTTCCTGGACCCTCCTACACTGTTGCACAGACTACCTCTTCATCCTCCTGTGGCACTTTTTAGTGGCTGTCAGCACTACCTGACATTATATTCTGCATTCTCTGCATTCTCGTTTCAGTCATTTGTCCCCTACACTAGCTTGTTTGCTTCATGAAGGGAAAGACAGAGATTTGCTATTTTATTCCCCCACTGAATACCCAGTGCCTAGGACAGAGTTTGTCATATAATAGGCTGTGTTGTGGTTTTAACGTGAGGTGTCCCCCAAAGTTCACTGTAGCAATTTGGGAAAGTTGAGGTGAAATGATTGGGTTCGAAACTCCTTAACCCAATCGGTAAATTAATCCCCTCCTAGGGATTAGCTGGTAACTGTAGGCCGGCAGGGTCTGGCTGGAAAAGGTGGGTCATTGTAGGCATGTCTTTGGGGTACATATTCTGTGTCTGGGGTGGCGTTTCTCCCTATGCTCTGCTGTCTGATGTGACACCTTGAGCTCTCTGCTGCCTGGAGCCATGCCTGCCGCCATGATGTTCAGCCTCACCTCGAGCCCCGAGGACTGGAGCTGACCACCTATGGACTAAGACCTCTGATGCTGTGGTCCCCCAAAAGAACTTTTCCTCCAACACTGTTACACTGCTGGTGGGACTGCAAACTGGTTCAGCCACTATGGAAAGCAGTGTCGAGAATCCTCAAAATATTAAGGATGGAACCACCTTATGACCCAGCTATCCCACTCCTGGGATTTTCCCAAAAGAGTTAGAATCAGCACATTATAGAGATGTGGCTTCATCAATGTTTATAGCAGCTCAATTCACTATAGCTAGACAATGGGACCAACCCAGATGCCCCTCACTCGACAAGTGGATTCAAAAACTCTGGTACATATGTACAATGGAATTCTACTCGGCCATTGGAGAAGATGATATTATGGCTTTTGATATTAAATGGATGGAGATGGAAAGAATTATGCTTATATGAAGTATCCCAATCTCAGAGACTCAAGGGCCGAATGGTTTCTCTCATCTGTGGAAGCTAGAATACATTGGGAAGCAGTATGTTAGACAGCTAAGCTAATAACTTCAAATTGTATGATTCTCAACGCAACAGGGAGATGACTCCCTAGGATACTTGGAGGCATAGGGTAGGGGATAGGGTAGGGGGAGGGCTTAGGAAAACCACCTAGGAGACTGGAGGGTGGGAATACGGGGGAATCATCTCGGAAGGAGATCTCTGACCTCCACGAGATATCCATTTAACTCAGGGGTTCTTCTGGGGGAAACAGCAACATGGGGAACCTAAGTTGGGCATCCATGATATGGCATTAGCCCTGGATAACTCAGTATATATACATTTGTTCTTGAATGTTTGATAATGTTTCCCCCTCAACTGTAACTCTATATCCATCTTATTTAAAAAAAAAAAACTTTTCCTCCTAAAATTGTTCTTGTCAGATCTAAAAGAGAAGCTGAGTCTCAGAAACACTGAGTCTCAAGAGGTATTTACTAAATGAAGGAATGTATGGGAAGCTTCTTTCCCCCTTTTATCTATACAGTGCTTGTTCAGTGTCCTCAAAGATTCAGGAATCCTTGCAATAATTCTACATCACACAACCTCCACCAAACTTTTTGTTTTTATCTGTTAGCGCCTAAGGTCATAGCTTTGGATGGATTGGAATTACTTTAGATAGGAGGATGACTATACCATGGAGATGGAAAAGCAATGTTACCCTTCATGAAATCTGTGGTCCATAGGCAATGGATGCCCAGAAACTGTTGAGAAGGATTCTGAGACCAGATCCGAATTCAGTAGAAGGTGCTGTGATTAATTTGTGATGTCTGCCACAGGTAAGAGAATGGGGAGTAATGATGCACAAGGTGTGTGTGTGTGTATGTGTGTGTGTGTGCGCGCGCGCACATGTGCGTATGTGTGATTCCTAACCCTTAGATCATTCCACCGTGAGTAGTTCTGATTTCTTAATACAAAATTATTACCACTTAACCAAACTCCCACTAGGCCATTACCTACATCAGAGGTTGTATATGTTTATGTATAAAGGGTAAGATAGTAAATATTTTTGGCCTTGTGGACCCTACAGTGGTCTCAGTGGCAATTACTTAATATTGCCTTTGGAGTGAAAAATCAGCTATAGGAAGCAAGTAATCAATGGACAAAAGGGCATAGCTCTGTTGAAAAAAATTTTATATTAAAATAGTCTTCAAGGTGGATTTGGTGGGCCTTGTTGTACCAATCCCTGACCTTCATAGAGGTCTCTGAAAGGATCTCTTCCACCACTCTGCTCTCTTCATCTCTCCGCAAAGCAGCAAGATCTTCAGAAAATTCAAAACATACTATTCAACCCTTGCTCAATCATTGGCTTCTTGCTCAATGATGCACAGAGATTATTTACTTATCAACATTTTCTGGCACTTTAAGAGTTATCAAAAATGTCACAAGTCACCAAGTGTTTCATTAATTATTGCAAACATCTTTAGAAAGAATGCCACAGTGGGCTTCTTTCACCAAGTGATTTATTTCAAATATAATTTCAGTTTAATTAATAGGGGATTTCGTTGTGACCCGGAGGGTATAAGAACCAACAGAGTCTGCGGTCTGGTTAGGAAAGTGTTAGAGACCTGTCTGTGCCTGCAGAAGGAACATTTAACAGAAACAGAATAAAGTAAGCTGGCATTAAGGGTGCAGTGGAACAGCTTTAAAAAGCAAATTAAAAGGTGCAGGGGTGGGAGCAAGATGTACAAATTGAAAGGGGAGGTGATGGGATTTGGCTGATTTATGACATGCCTGAAAATAATTCCATTTCCTAGCAGTGCTGTGCCCTGTATCTCTGCCATGGTCCTTACAAAATCCTAAACCAGCAAAAGCAACAAATCAACAGTACTATTTATTAGGACCTGCTTGGCACCACACAGCAAAAGTCAAAAGACACGGTCCCTGCACTTGAGGAGCCAAGCCCTCCTGAAAGTAGCTTCATTTGAACTTCTGGCATTCTGAAAGCATTTAATCACTTATCTAAGCAATAAAGCTTATTTTCTTTTCTTTTTTTTTAAGTGAGAGAGAGAGAGAGAAAGAGAGAATCAATTTTTTTATTTAGTTTTTCATGTGGCCTTCATTGCTCTGACACTTTGTTGAGTACATACATGGTGCTGGGGTTTGAACTCACCTCCTCACGCATGCCAGGCAAGTGCAGTAACCATTGAGCCACTGCTCCGGCCCCAGCTTATTTTCTTTTTGAGGGGTGCATTTGGAGGGAAGAGGGTTGTTGTTTTTAATTACCAATAAGCAAAATGCCTCGTCCACATTTCCCAAAACACCAGGTTACATTAGTTTCAATTTTAATATCCTGCCAAAAAGGGAAAAAAAGTCCACAAATATGAAGCAAATGCATCTGTCTAATATTGCTGCTCAAAATGCCACTGCATTAAATAAAATTCCATGCTGTAAAATTTTGCAAGGTGATAAAACAAAAATGATATAATAAATATAAAACATCTGCTTTTTTTTAACAAGACATTTGGAAACCAATTTCATTTATATTTAAACTTGTTTTGAAGCGTTCTAGTTTTGAAAAACATCCTAGTTATAGTATATTCGATTTTTTCCCTCAGACAAAAGATTCAGGAGCTCATGCCCAAGTAGAGGAGGACAAAAGAATCTTTAGCTGTGAATCTTTAGCTGGATTTTGATCATATAAACAGGAGTGTGTGCCCTCCATCAGTGGTCCTGGAAAATGGAGTCTCACACACAGCCAAGACATGTTAAAATGACACGAGGGGCTGAAGCAGTGGCTTGGTGATTAGGGTGCTTGCCTGGCATGCGAGAGGATGCGGGTTTGAACAGTAGCACCGCATACGCAACGAAGTGCCGGAACAAGGAAAGCCACGTGAAAAACTAAATAAAGTTGATTTTTTTAAAAAAAATGAAGTTTCTGGTGACCGCTTAAGCATATAGACCCCTAGCAGTATCTCTGGATCCTAGTGTCTAGGTGGGAGAAGAGTGAGACCACCCACTGCTCCCTTGTGGTATGGAGGGGTAGGACTCAGTATGGGAGCTCTCAGCCGCCAACAGGCTGGGAAACCCCACATCAGAACATCTGAGCATTGGACCTAAGGACAGCTCAGAACTGTCTCAGGTTTCCTTTGGAAAAACCAAAGCAACAAAATGGCATTCAAGGGGCAGCAAGGGGAACAAGACATATGCATCTGTTTGCTGCAAACTGAAGCATCCTCCATTCCACATTACCAGAGAAAAGAAAGCCTGGATGCCCAGCTTCACAAGATGGGAACTCCACCATCACCCACCCACCCAAAGCACCATTTAACACCTACCTTTCGGCCAAAATTCCAGCCAATTGAATAAATTGTGTTTGGAACAATCAAGAGAAGAGAGTCTATGATGATGAGTTTTTGATTTTAACAAGTTTTTAATATTTTAAATAAATGAGTTTTTGATATTAACATTAACTCTATTTTCTTGAGCACCTTTTGTGTCAGGCCTGTTACAAATGCTGTCACTTTTCATTGCTATTCTACAACTGCTATTGAAGGTAAAGGTTATTGTCACCTTCCAAGTGACATGAGCTTCAGCAAGGCCAAATATATAGCCCAAAATCACACAGATAGCAAGGGCAAAGCAGAAAACCAAACCAGAGTGTCCATCACTCAAAATTGCTACACAGTTATTCTTTAGCATCTGGAACAAGAGAATGAGTCATAGCCCAAATTTTACATAGACAATTAACTTATTTAAACCACTAAGGAGAGGACTCCCGAATGGACAAGAATTCTGCTTAACAGAATATCTGAAGAGAAATGCAGTTTTAATATTGTCCTAGTGAGGCTATGTTTGGAACTAGGATAACCACATGTTGCAAGTACAGACAGAAGACAGGGCCTGAATGCCAATAAGGCTGGTTTGTGTACAATTCATGTCTGTTAGACATCCATGCATCTTTAAGGCCTTTGGCAAAGAATTTGCTCTCAGAAATTCAACCTCTTCTACAATCTTATCTCCTCTTTTGTCTGGGAAGCCTTTTCTTCATAACTGGTTGAAAAGTGATCTTCATCCCAACCACTGATCCATTCAGACAAACGCTTAGTGAACATTCCTCCCAGTACCAACCACATACACAACTGTCTACCAAAAGCTTAACTTTGCTTCCTTACATAAAACATGTCATGACATTTTCCCCAGTTACCTAAATGACTCAGGGTCCATTTTCCCCAATTACCTAAATAACTCAGGGTCTTGATATTTTGTTGCTTTGGTATTTTATAGTTATAGAAATAGATATCAGTATGGATCACAGGCAAACATACATATATCACACTCAAACACATATACCCCAGTCATACTTGGATATACGCATATGCACATATTTGTGTGTATATGTATGTGTGTGTGTGTTACCATGGTTATTCTTCACTCCCCACGAGGTCTAAGTGGACTGACCAGACATCCAGCTCCAGGAATCCACTCAGGCTGTCCTGGTAATCTGGTCTCCCTTGATAATCTGTCAACCTAGATCTAAACCAGTCAACCCAGGGCTCAGAAATGATCAATCAGGGTGAAGCTCAGGATTGCTGTTTGACATTCCTGGGAGGAGATTTTCCCCCTTTCCAAGATGCGAATTAGGAAGCAGGTAACGACAGTCATGGCTTTTTGCTCTCTTGTGTCAAAAAAGGAAAGCAGCCTGATAGTAAACAGAGAATGAAGTCCAATTCCCACACAAAGAGAGAGCTGAGAAGAGAATCAGAGCCCTGATTGAAGCTGGACTTCTCAGCCATGTGCAACATTAATTCCTTCTCTTTGGGGACTGAATTTTAGCTTGATTACAAATAAAAGAGTCCTAACTGGTATGCTGAATTTTCTAGAGCACTTCAAAAATGTGCCCATCAACTTCCAGCTGTCTACTTAATTGAAGAGAATTGCATCTTTAGTCAAAAAAGCTGAACTTCTAGGGCTGGGGGTGTGGCTCCATGACAGAGCACTTGTCTAGCATGTGTGGCACTGGGTTCGATCCCCAACTCTGTGAAAAACATTTTTAAGCTTCTAATATCATAATGATATAGCAATATTCACTCTGGAAAGTTCCCAGAAGGTGCTCCACGGAAAACGTAGTACAGTAATTCTTGAGCACGCTAATATACAAAAGTCAACTCTAAGAAGAAACAACCAGGTTCTATTTGACATGCTTGTATCTATGGGTTAATCTATCTCAGATTCAATATTCCTACGTTGAAAGCCACACTGTGAAGAGGCCCCTCTCCTCCACCAGTCTCACCATGTCTTGGGCCTTTGAATTTTTGCACACGCTGTTGACATCAAATACTACCTCCTGTCTTATGTCATCCGACTCTTCCTGGGGCGCCACTGAACTCTCCTCCTCACTCTCGGAGCACTCTGTCTCAGCTCTGTGGCAGCACTTATCTCACGGCACGGACTCACCTGCCACACATCTATCCGACTCTGAGGCTGTGAGCAGTTCTAGAGTGGGGACAAGTCTTACCCACCAGTTTACCTCTCACTTTAGCACATGGGACTGGCTCCAAGTGGGTGCTCATTCCTTGTGGAATAAAAGCCCTTAATTCAGTTGACACATTGCAAATTCACCCCACCTTGCTGTATCTGCGCTACTATGGTCTAATCCAAGCACCACCATCCTCTCCCCGCACTCCCCTGGGTAACTGCAATGCTTCCATTCCTACCCTTGTGGTACCTTTTTAAAAATGAGAAAAGACACTCCTTCGAGGGGATTAGCGAGAAAAAGGCACTCCCTCGAGGGTGATGCAACTTACTGGGAAACCATTAAAAAAGAGGTTCTCTATCTACCAGGGTTACCAAATTAATAGAACAAAAGCCTGGAGTTTCTCATGGTCATTTTTCTGGGGAGGTACATTCCTTAGACTGAAATCAACCAGAAGGAAGAAAGATGGAAATGGATAGATTTATGGTTGTCCTGTGAAGCAGCTGGGTACAGCCATGCCTGAAAGTGATCCCTGGACTTCCCAATTACCTAAGCCAATTCATGTCACCTTTGTGTTCAAGCTATTTCAAGCTATGTTACAGATATGTACCACCTAAGTAGTTCAGATTATATGTTGTGGTTAAATACTAAGAGTATAACATGAAAATATAATTAGGGAAAGTGTTCTTACAAAGACCTAAACTACAGAGGACCAGAGACCAGACTTACAGATATTAGCATAGGCCTAGAATCTCCAAGGTCTATAATTCAAACCCATTCACAGAAACTGCTTAAATTGGGACACTATAGCGTAGCTCTATACTTTGGACTCACTATGAATGAGCCCAAATTGCAACATGCTAATTCACTCTTCATTTTCCAACTGTTTTTGCCATACAGAACCAAAAGGAGGTTCTCACGAGAGGTCATCATGGACATCCCTCTGTCTCCATGTAGTTCTGCCCTCAATTCACCCCCAAAAGAGAGCTGCCTAATGCGTAGTTCACAAAGGAAGCTGCCTGACCTTCTGAAAAGCATTTGAATGTTCAGATGGTTTTATATCGTTTTGTTAAGAGTGCTCAAAGATATTGATGCAATCTTATGAAATATTGAAAGCCTTGAGGGCAAGTCAGAAAGCATCCAACCTCATTAGATACCTTGCCCTGTTCTAACCAAGGTTGCAACTGTGGCTAGAAAGGGAGAAGCTGGCCGCTGGTTATATATTTACCGCTATGTGCACACCACCCCTCCCCACCACACGCAGTGGGGTGATTTGACTGAAGAGGGCTTGTAGAATAGCGGACAGGCATTGGGTTCTTTCCCTGGTGTTGCTATTTAACTGCCAGATGACCTAGGCCAGTCAATTTCCTCTTCAAATCAGAGCCTATCACTACGAAAACCTCCCACCTTCCAGCACTACTGCTACTAGAAAGAAAATCAGTAATTCATTGACCACCTAGTATATATAAGACACAGGTGCTGTGGACATATCCAATAATTTCATCTACAACCACCCTCTAAGACCAGCAGTGTTATATGCTGTGTTATATGTTACATTGAGATCACCCAGTTAGTGCTGCAGGAGCCAGGGTGAAGCATGCACCCTTTCCTCGCCCTAGAGACTCCACAGTCATCATCCCACCCTGTTTGCTGTCACATGTCACCTGGTAACACTCTCCTTCCCCTTGTTCCTTGAGCTCTAGATACTCTGGCCTTTTTCCCATCCTCAGACATGGCCCAGTTCTTCCTTTCTCTGGTTGCAGCATGCTGCGTCCAGGCTCCGCTCAAAGGCTGCCACCTTGGAGAACCACCCTGACCACTGATGGACAGGTGGGATATGTGCACTCTTCCCACCACTGCTGAACCACCACCATCTCAGGGGTCCAGAATCTCATAAGGACCTCTTATTCTTTTAGCTTGAAACCCCTGTGGATTTGGAAGGATATGGACCAAATGCAATGATTTATCATTTATATCTGCCAGTTCATAAATCCCCTTGCTTCTGAGTTTGATTTAGAATAGAAAAATATCTAGAAAAAGAGCAGAAAAGTCTAGGGAGTGTTTGCAGAAATTGCTTCTTAGAACCCTGGTAGTGTTTTTGTCCGTTTAGTGAATGAGCTACTCTCTGATGGACAGTACTAAAAACATTCTTTTACAAAAAGCCTTATTTTAACTTTTTAAAAAATATTTTTGTTTCTTCAAATATTCTTATGATTCTTCTTTTTCTTTAAGGCAATTCAGTTCAGGGGGCACATGAAGACAGTAGGCTACTCCATGCCAAAGAAAGCTTTTCATTGGCTTCCCTTCTGTTTCTAGCTTTTGTTTTCCAGCTGTTATATCAGATCTACTCATCCAAAACTGTGATTTATCATCCCCATTAAATTTGGTTTAAAATTCTCAATGTTGCAGTTGACCTGAAAACATTCATGGCTTAAAACTCAGAGTTAAATCAAGATTTCACTATTTAGGATCAAGGTTAATATTTCTCAAATGGTTCAATTACAAGCAGACCTGAAATACTAGAATTGATCCTATATGTCAGATACGCAGTACTGGCCCCTCTACTGAAATGTGCTAGAGAAGTGAGAAGGAGACCACCACCCCCGCCAACCCAGGCTGGAGAGTTGGTCCTAACCTGAGCAATTGGACTATCTTAGGGAGGGCAGCAGATTAAAAATAAGCTCTCCTATCACTTGACCTGTCAATCCAAATAGAAGCATCCCACTTAGGCCCTTGATTAAAATTGATTGAATGGTTATTGTGCACTGTCCAACCTACATGCTAGGTACATATTGATCAACTTAGCTACCAATTATTGAGTGATTATTGGGTGCCAAGTAATGAGCAAGGCAATTTGCATGCCTTATTTTATCAAACAAATATTTATTGAATAAGTGGAACTTCTTTATATCAAGATGAATGATATGCATTTGACATTTTTGTAGTTAAAAATGATCCTATAGCAGCAATTCCTTGTGGTTCAATCTAATACTTATTCTGTGCCTCTCACCTGACCTAGTAAAATGCTTATCATAAACACACAGAGAAAATCTAATTCTCTTATTTCATTTCTTAATAGTCTTTTTCTGGGTTTGTTTTTTGTTTTTGTTTTCTTGTTTGTTTGTTTTTTAGAAAGAGACTCTGAGACAGTGGGGCAGGGGACAAGATTTCAAGTAAGAGCCAATTCAGCCAACTCTGCTGCCTGCACCTCATCTATGCAGGCTCCTTCTGAAATGTCTCAGGCCACCCACCTGCCTCCACCTCCCCAAAACTTATGTAAGAAAACAGGGATCTCTGCCTGTGTGCCTCAGCACAGCATAGTAGCAGGAAGCCATGGGACATTGCCACTACTCCCTAAATTACTGCAGCTCCCTCCTCTTTCCAGGCAACCTGCTTCTTATTCTCTAGAAAGTCTCCCTAAAAGATATTTTATGTCTAATCAGCTGCAGAGCAACACCCCAAGAGAACTGAATTTGGTCCTGAGGTTAACCATAAAAATCGAATTTTAGAATCAATGTGTACCTCAATTAGTAATATTTATATCACTTTTTAGAGGATAAAATGAGATCATTAAAAATATATGGCTTAAGAAAAAGACTCCATTCCTAAAGGACTTGGAGGGGAAATGCTAAAAGCCCTAACTAGAACTCAGGAAATTTAGATTAAATATGAAAGAAAAAGCAGAAGTTGGGTAGTTGATCCTTTTGCAGGGAGGGGTACTGAGAATGATTGAATCCAGGGGCACTTAACCACTGAGCAACAATCCCAGCCCTTTTTATTTTTTTATTTTGAGAGAGGATCTCGTAACATTGCTGAAGCTGGCATTGAATTTGCAATCCTCCTGCCTCAGCCTCCCCAGCCACTGGTTTTACAGGTGTGTGCCACTACACCCAACAGTAGTTGGTCCAGTTTAAAACAATGCCTGATGGGTTGGAGCAGTGGCTTGGCTGCTACAGTGTTTGCCTAGTATGCATGAGGACCTAGGTTCGAACCCCAGCACTTTGAATACAGCAAGGTGTCGTAGCTACGAAAGGCACATGAAAAACTGAATAGGGTTGATTCTTTCTCTCACTGTCCCCTCTCTCTTTAAAAATAAACAAATTATAAAAAAAAATAATGCCTGGGGGTAAAGTACCATTGCCCATCCCTTTCACAAGATCTCCACACATTCACTCCTAAACTAAGAAACAAAGCTACAGAAAACCAAAATGCGCTGGAATCAAGAGGCTCCATTTCACTAAAAATTAATATTAAATCGAAGACTGAACAACAGAACATGCTTTAATAATCACAGCTCAGAGCAGAGAAGAAGGCAATGAGAGTCTAGATCCAGCATGTTTTTGGGTAGGGAATAATTTCCCCCTTTGGGATGTGGGGGAGGGGGTGACAGAAAATGTCCCCAAGCCAGTATTTCTGATCTGCTCATTATAGAACTAATAGACAGAGAAACATCTGCTTGCCAGCTGTGACATGCTACAGACAAGAGATGCCCAACTGCCCCAACTACTGGAGCAATGTGGGGAGAGAGGAGGGAGAGAAGAGAAGACGGGAGATAGCAGGATAAAGGAGGAGTGGAAAGGGGAGACAGTGAACAGAGAGTAGAGAAAATATAGAAGAATCAAGAGCCTGGGGTGTGGGCGATGTGGGGGTAATTCTGGTTTAAGAACAAATGCATAGCATATTGTTACTTTATATGCATTTATGATTGTACAGTAACTCAACTCCTTATTAAAAAATTAAAAAGAAGAGTAGGGAAGAGCGGAGTGGAAAGAGGGAAGAGGGAGAGGAAGGGAAGCAAGGAGAGCACTTCTCAAACAATGGAGCCAAGAAAAGTCCAAGAGCTGAATGTGACTCATAGAAATTTCCACCTCCTTTCTTCCTCTGCTGGCCCCATCCCTTTAACCAAAGGAGTTGATAAATTTCAGCCACAGAAAAACCTCATAGGAGATGTTGTGCAGTCCCCATGGCTGCATCAACAGATGGCATTATCTTAATTTTGTGTAGAAAAAAAATGCACAGCTATGGCATAAACCCTCATGGAAGTGTGACATGGATTGAAAGCTGCCTCTTACCCAGCCAGAACTCCCGGTGCTTCTGCACAGAAAGTGGCCATGCCCAGCCCAGAGAAGGGCCAGAATGGTACAGATCAGAGGCTGTATATTCTCCACCAGCCTGCTCATCAAGCTGATGTCACATGGACAGTGACCAGGAGGGGAAAGCTTATATCCTCTGCTTCCACAAAGCATTTTGTCTCATGAGCTAGGACCACAGCAGGGAAATGAGCTCTACAATCTCCCTCTTGTCTTTCTACCTATCAAAAGGCTGCCGTGGTGCCTCTTCCTCAGGAGCGCTCCCCAGCAATGCCTGCCACATTCTTCCCTCCTTGTTTGACCCATCTGGAGTCCTCCTGCTATTTGCAACAGGGCAACCAAGGATCCTGCACAGGAGGCCACACTGGAGCAGCTGAGGCTGGAAGGGAGCTGTTCATATCTTCCCATGGATCACTTCTGAAATCCCTGAGCCACAGTGTTCTACCTAAGTCTGATAGGACAGCACTACAAAAATCTTATAAAAGCCCCTTAAGTCTTGCTCTATTTTACCAGCCCAGCTTCATATCCTATGATCAACCTATCCCCTCAAATGAACAAGTGCAAGCTTGATCTTAGTCTCACTCATATTCAAGCAAGAAATCCAAGGCCCATTGCAATCATGGAGATTGGCAATTGCAGTTCGGGTGTGAACTTTGTGGTTTGATCACCCAGTTTTGAATGCTGGTCTACCCCTTACCTAAGGTAAGTTGCTTGACTTCTCTGTGTCTAGCTCCCTTGTATATAAGTGAGGGATAATAACCGAATCTAGCGGCTAGGGTTGTTGTATGAATTCAGTGAGCTAATTGAGTTAAAAGACTTAGAACTGTCCCTGGCACAAAGTTCATGGGAATCATCATTGTCAAGGTCATGATTTCCCCAGCCACTATTTTCAAAGAAGTGGGAAAACTCTGTTCTTTGTCACTGGTAGGTTACAGTCTAGTGTGAAGATAAGGTCAACACCTAAACAAGAGAATCAAACCAACCCAAGTCAGGGGCTGATAATATGACAGACTGTATACTCCACCAGGTCCAAGAAAGGAGGAGGATGGCAGGGAGAGCTGGGGAGGGAGCCCCCCTCAGGCCTGGCACAATGGCAGCATTTTGGTACACGGAAAGAAAGACAAGAGGAAGTTGTAGGGGCTGGAGCGGTGGCTCAGCAGTTATGGCACTTGCCAGGCATGAAAAAGGACCCAGGTTGAAACCCCAGCACCACATACACAATGAAGTGTGAGAGCAACAAAGCCACATAAAAAACTAAATAAAATTGATTCTCTTTCTCTCTCTTTCACTGTCCCTCTCTCTCTTTAAAAAAAAAAGAAAGAAAGAAAAGAGGGAACTGTAAAGTTCATTTCCTTTTAATGATTCCTAGGGTAGGGGGAGTCCTGTTATTTACAAGGAGTAAGGGACTCATTGGAAAGCTCTTCTCTCAATTAGCTCTCTGGAAATTTTTTATTGTGATGAAACTACACATTTAAAACAGGTCACGCTGCAGACAACCAGGCTAAATTCCCACAAAAGCAGCCTCCCACCACCCCCAGACCCCCCTCGCCAATGCTCATAGTCAACACTGTAAATAGAACTGCCATGCTGTTATTGAGGGGGGGCAGCTCCCATGCAAACTACATATTTGATTACGATCTGAACTCTTTGCTGAACCGTGAATTCGAAATAATTTAGGTGATACATATAAATTTAATTTCTTTGTTCAAAAACTTCACATCTGAAATGACTCCCTGGAAATATGGAGCTCTCGCGGAGGTCTACAAAATGAGTCTCCTTCTAACTCGTCTATACTGTGTGGAAATAATCTTCAAGGAAAGGAATAAACCTATTTTAAAAACAGCTGAGTCCTTTAGATCATATACCCTAACCAATTTATGGAGATAAATGGAATTCAGTATTAAAGAAATATATTTTTTCCACTCCTCCAGAAAATGTAAATGCCAGCTACAAAAATAGAAAAAGAAAAAAGAAAAAGACAAAGAAATCAAGAATGGAATAGCACAGAAAGCTGGTGGGGAAAGAAAAAAAAATTCAAGGAACTATTGAGGGAACCTTCATTGCCTTGCCCCTCACCCCCATTTCCCCATAGACCTGAAGAATTATATATGGGAACATCATAGAGGAGAGGCATCCAAGAGAAAAACAACTTTTGAAGAAAACAGAATTCATTTCCACCATCTGGGATCAGAGGAGGCACAGTTCACTGTGGAAGCAAACTCCGCCTCTACGGGGGCAGCTGTCACAGCGTCTCTGGCCCCGCATGTTATTTCAGTAACTCGTACATTAACCCTGGGCTAATTACCAGGACTGAAGAGAAAATAACGAAGAACAAAGAGCAAGAAAGGGAAGACAAAGTAATACCGTGAGTGATCACTTGTGTCCTATTAATATAAATGAACACAAAATACTTTAAAAAAATGCATTAGGCAGATATTGGCTTATGATGGGGTCAATATCACGATTTATTTAACTCTGGGGACAATAAATCTTGATATTGACTAAAAACGTAAGTCAATATGTGTACTGTTGTGTGCATTCTATTACAAAAATGAGGTTTTTAACTTTAATGGCTACTTTTGCAAAGAGGAAAAATGAAAGAACTCCCTCAAAGGCCCTCAGATCACATCTGCTGGAAATGGCTGGCTCTGGCCCAGCTTCCCAGCACAATGCTAGTCACTTGGTCACTTGGTCAGTTAATGCAACAGATTGAATTATTGGTCCGAATGTTTCAACCTCCTGTATCGATAGCCTTTGCTGTTCCTCCTACATGAAGTCCACTTCTTGAGTTCAGGCTTAGCTTGGGACACTTTAGCCAGTGGAATGTGGGTTGGGAGTTTGCCAATTCCTCTCTTAATCTTAGAGAAGCAATTTATGCCCTTCTTGCTCTCTTGGGACTCTACTATTTCAATCAAAACAGCTTCCCTTCAAGTAGATACTATTTCTTCAGATCGAAACCAAAAATAAGTCCACATGGACAAATTAAGAACCCATGTCATTATGAGGTGCTCTGCACAGTTGGACCTTCAGCTAGAAGTAAAGCAACCTAAATAAGCTTAGTCTAGATTAGTACCTCTCAAGGCAACAACAGGTGCTAAGAAACAAAGGCTCCCTGTGGATGCCACTGAGATTCAGTAGTTGTTATGCAGCAGTAACTGACTAATACAGTTAGCATTCACTAAGTGATCATAATTCACAGACCTCAGTATACTACTCCCTTGTGGTAGTCTTAAAAGAAAGTCAGAGCTACATGTCCTGACTCTAAAGAACTCACAGTATGATAAGGGAGCAGGGCACCCAGATGATGGATTGTGTTCCTTTAGGGTATGTTTCATTTAAGCCTGATTACTGTCAGACTTCTCTCCATCCCCTTAATAAGAGATACTCACTTCCTCAGCTCTACATATATACAGAGGTAAAATTCAGCCCCCTCATCACTCTCCAAGGAAAATATGATCATTCCAAGCACTGGTAGATTTTTGTAGGTTTTTTCCCCCTGAAGATCAAGGAGACTTCATGGGTTGCATATAGTATTTATTAAGCTCTATATTATTCATCTTATTTTACCCATATCCCTGCTCTGTGATACTAAGTAAGATTCTCTCTTCTCCTCTTCTCTGATCCAGCAACCAGCTCCCCAGTTAATCAGTGTCTCTTCCTTCCAAATTACTTTCAAGAGCTTGAAGTTTCTCTTCTATGCAAAAAATAAGCTGCATCCCAGCTTAAAACCCAGAATTTTCATTACCTTGTTATCAGCAAATATTGAGCCTTTTAACAAAGAGATCTGTCCCCTTGAGAAGGCAGCTCAATGGTGTGAGAAGGTTCTTTGATGTCTAGAGACCCAACCAAATGACTGATCAAAGTCCTTTTTTTTAAATACATATATAATCCCCCCAAAGTAATTTTGATAAATGAAATTGCCCTTATTTCATTATAATCATCTGTTCTTGTTTTTCAATGGGTATTTACTAAGAAGTCACTGTTACGAAGACTAGAGATACAACCGCGAACAGAGAAGCTCTGACCTCATGGTGTGCCATCTCTGGAGGGGAGACAGACACCAGCCGTGAACCATAGAAGGGGTCTCACTGGGCAAAGGGAGGCACTGTGAGGAAGATTACACGGGTTGAGAGGATCCACATGCTAGTCTACACAGGATGGTCAGCTAAGGCCTCTCAGGAGGAGACGTTGAGCAGTGGCCTGAATTGAGCTGAACCTCAGAGGGGTGACCGCCTTCATCCATCCAGTGAGAAGGCACTGTGTGTCTGCTGTACCATAAGGATTGCATTTGCTCACAGGGGACACAGAGAATTGGGCCTAAATGGAAGTTCTCCTCAAGGAGACTTAGTCAGCCAAAAGAAAAAAGATATATTTAAAGAAAAAAACTGTAAAATTGAGATAGAAAATTACATGTGCTGTGTAGACAGTGTACCAGAGAGAGCTGGAGGTTATGGATGAGAAATCCCCAGGTCCTTCTAAAATCCTTGATTTTAAATAAAGAAAAATCTAAGGTAATTTTATTTAAAAATAGGGATATTTTTCTACTTCAAATTTCCAGATACTTTTAGATCCTTTACATCCCAGGGCATGCTACGATTTTATGTGTAGGTCAATGATCTACATTTTATGTTCCAAACTTTGCTATATAAAGAAGATAAATAACTTCCATTTTCTAATTCTCCTTCATTTTGGTGGAGTATGATGGGAATGGCAGATATTTTAATAAAGAATGATTTTTATTTTATTTCCCAATTATTTTTACTTTGAAAATATCTAGGCTTAGAAGCACACAATAGAAGTAAGAGATTCAAGCACAGGTGAGTGACAACTTCTCTGGGAAGTCACAGAGAATGTTCACATACCTGTTAGCGGTACCTCGGGATCTCACCCAGACTATGACTGATGGACTGATACATAAAATAGAGAAATCACTCACGACCACACTTTGGATTGTCCTTCCACTGACTTCTGTAGACTTCTACTGACTATCCATATCTCCAGTTCAGCTCCTCTATCCCCTTCTAAGAAAGGGTTTACCTTTCCCTGATGAGTAGACCTGGGGTATATTGGCTGTGGGAAAGGTGTGGGTTGAAAGACTATGACAGACTTTATTAATCATCCATCAATATCCACTACTTGATTTTAATTTAATAATAAAACTCTGGAGTTTTAACTGCATCCATGGCTGTCCAACCAAAGAGGATACTTCCTAGACATTCTTGCAGTTGAGTGTGGTCATGTATCATGGCCTCCTAAGGAGGAAAGGAAATGATACATCTTCTCTCCAACATAGGCAACAGGCATGCATTGCCCTGGCTCTTTCTCTTTCACCTCCCCGACTCCCACAGACTGGACATGACACAAGCTGGAGCATTCAACTCCAACTCAGACATGAAAGCCACTACTGAGAATGACCGTTGCACCCTTTCAAGTCCTGGACCTCTGACTGTTGTGTTGGAGAGGAACAAATTTCTGTTGTGGTTAATCCTAGGAGTCTCCTTGTTATAGCATCTTAGTCTGTATTCTAAGAAATATAAGACAGATGTTAATATGGTGATTTCGAACCCAGGCTCAGTGAGCTTGCTGTCAGCCAGGTTTGTGGAAGTAGTGCTACGAGCAGAGAATGATTTGCAGAGTCTGGACTTTGCATTAATGGTCTATCTTCTCCTCTTGGATATGGCCATGTACTCACAGTTTCCACGCTTGACTTATTCTTCATGCTACCTGGCCATTGACAACAGTATTTTCTGGACCAGAAAAACCAAGCCACTCATTGAAACTAAGCATTGAATGAGAAGAGCTAACAACCCCGAAGCCAAAACATGAGATCTGAGGGATCCTAATAAGAGGAAACCCATCTATTTACTGCTTTTCAGCTCAAAGTTGATGTTTCTTGGGCTTCTTAGTTGATATGCTACTCCCAACTTGTTTCTTTTTTTTTCTTATTTTTTTTAAGAGAGAGGGACAGTGAGAGAGACAGAGAAAGAGAGAAACAACTTTATTGAGTTTTTCACGTGCCCTTAGTTGCTCCAACACTCAGTTGTGTACGTGGTGCTGGGGTTTGAACCTGGGTCCTCGTGCTTGCCAGGCAAGCGCCGAAACCGCTGAGCCACCGCTCCAGCCCCCCAACTTGTTTCTTAACACAGAAGAAACGTTATTCTCTCTGCTATAATTTCACAAAAAAAAAAACATTTTCCCTTAGGTAAGGAGAAAAGTGGCAGAAAGCAACTCAAGGGAACATAGGTTTCTTTAACTTAGATGTAGCTCCTCTGTCGGGGAACCTGCAAAGTAGAGGATTTTCAGATTTGATCATTGAGATGGTCCTGACATTTTATTTAGAAATCTGAATAGTTTTATTGCAGGACATATTCAGTCAGTTCAATTAAAGTTATAGGACTTGGCGGTAATGGAGTGGAAATCAGAAAAAAAAAAATCACCTGAAATCTGAGGGTGGGAAATGGAGCAGAAGTGGGAGGTAGACCCCGTGGGAGCTGGACTCAGTGAGTGGTTCTTGATTCATGGTGGTCCTGGGGACCTCAGCAGCAGCACCCATAGGCCTTTATTCTGCTCTTCACTGTGAGCTTGACTCAGTTACTCCCACAGGAATGCCATTGTGCTTTGTCCTTCTATCAACCAATGCTCCAGCCAATATTCCAATCCTAGTTCCATTCACTAAAGGCTAAGAACACAGGCAGTTCCCAGGGGAAGCAGACCACAGGTGAGCCAGGAATCCCAAACAAGACCTCTGCTCCAGTGGTTGGGAGACAACACAGATGCCTAGAATTTCAGGATGAGTTGGGGGCAGAACACTGGATTCTTTACCTCTTTTCTAAGTTCTGTGATAAACATTTTTGGCCAAGGGCATGTAAGCGAAGATATCTTAATTCATCTACTTATCATTCAAATATTCATTCAATAAACATTTATGAGCACTTACTCTGTGCTATGAACTAGGAAAGCAAGGAGAAAAGATTCCTTTCTTCACAGTCTCACAGGCAGACACAAAAACAGCTACTTTCCAGAGAGCTTCAAAAATCGGGGGAGGAAGGTCACATACAGCTCAAAAGATGAACTGAAAAATCGCTAGTTGAAATATGGCTTAAATTCATTTTAATGTAACTGACATCTAAACAAATACAGATTCATTCACATAAGCAAAATTTATTTGCACAAAATACATTCACATCTCTTGAAGAGGTTAGCCAATTAGTAGGGCAGCCCATGCCAGTGTGATCTCACCTTCAGCCAACCCTTCTTGCTGCAGAGGGTATCTGCCATGCCATCCACTATATCACTGTTGCTAAAGATCTCAAATACCAGTTTCCTGAACTGCTGCCCCTGTTTGATGTCGTTCAATCCATAAAATATGAATCAGATAGCTTCTCTTCCAAGAGAATCAAAGCAGCGTTTTCCTTGCTCATCTCAGATCAATCCACACATATTTTGCCCGTTGCCAATGGAACTAAACAGGCATTACCTCATCAAGCTTGTTGTAACAGGATCTTTCCACGGTTTTGGCCTTTTTTTTTTTTTTTTTTTTTTTAGTCAGCTGTATCGATTCACTGAGAATGCAAAAGAAATTGTCATCATTCATCTTTTCTTTTTACCGTTAGACCACTTACATTTCTTTGATTTAATTCAATTTGCTTGCTTTTGATTTTACACTCTACACATTTACCCATTGTTCCACTTTTCAAATTTTTGTAATATTTTAAGTACTACACAAGGGTTTTTCTTTCCATTTCAGTGTCTTCATTAAGTAACTTCACTGCATTTAAATACACAACTGTTCACTAACACAACACTTAAAATTCATGCACGTGACTCCCAGTAGTGTACACTGCATGTTTAATCAGAGAGAGGGGGGTATTTCCATGTTACAGTGGACAACTTACCACCTATAAACCAGAAAAATCTATAGATTCTTGGTTATGATCATATTTTATAAGTATATTGAAAAATACTACCTACAAATTGAACAATGCAAACTTAGAAAAAAACAGACAATATGCATATGTTTAAACATGTACTAATATGTTTCCAAAACGAAAGAAGAAATGACCAATGCCATGAGGAAGGTGGGATTAGGTTGGATATTATTTATGGAGGTAAACGGAGAGGGAAAACTTCACAGCCAAAGAAATTCTCATAGTATAACTATTTGTGGAAATGAAAGCGAAACTATACGTCCTTAAAGCTGAGGCAGGGAAAATGTAGTGTTGTCTAACTACCCTAAAACTTGAGGCGCTCTTTCAAAGCAGAAATGTTGTCCATATAATCAACGTAAAGTCAAGTCACCTCTGTATCTACCATCTGATAGGCAGCGGGATGTATTCTCGTATTTAGGCGTATTTAAAACAAGATAATTTGGCCAGGCACAGCAGCACATACCTGTAATCCCAGCAGCTCAGGAGACTGAGGCAGAGAGATCATGAGTTCAAAGCCAGCCTCAGCCACTTATTGAGGCCCCTAAGCAACTTAGTGAGACCATGTCTCAAAATAAAGAATAAAAAGAGCTGGGGATGTGGCTCAGTGGATGAGCATCCCTGGGTTCAATACTTGGTACAAAAAAAAAAAGATAATTTGTTCATAAACTCCCCCTCCAAAGTGTTATCTCTCAAAAATACCTAAAGGCATGATACAAGTGGGATCTCAAGAAAACTATTCCAAAGTACCATTTAACCAACTTGCTTATCATCTTCCAATATAACAGGCTAATGTGTGACCCAGAAAAGCAACACTTTTCAGGCTCTAATTCAACCCAAGAAAAAGTTACAAGTGAAAATATTGCTGGTTTCTATTCAGGGGAGAGCCCAGTTAGGAATTTTTCTCCAAACAACTGAGGAGAAAATGACAAAGCAAAAGACAGTAATTGTGAGAAAGCTCCCCCATCTATGTTCTCAATGTTAGGCACCTTTGCTGATCTCAAATCATCGCCAGCTTAAATTGCTTTGCTTCTAACATAAAGATCTTCCCAAGCAGAACATTCCACTCCTTTGTGCACCTGTGAACAGATGCATGCGAAAAGAACACAGCAACATTACAGCTTACTTTTCTGCCTTCCTCTTTCTCAAGACACTCTAACGACCCAGATGTAAGAGGTTAGTGAAGAAAGGCTCTTCTTTTGAGTATTTTTTCTTTTTCTCTCTCTTTTCCTCCCTGATATCATTAAAGACTTCCCTTAGAACTAATATGGGACTCATCATTTGAAGATGAATTTGCATGTTGATCGGCAGCCAGTGTAGCAGCCCTCAGATTAGGGACATTCCGCTGCACACTAAAAGGCACAAAGAACAAGAAAGTGCATTTCCATCTGCCCTTCCTTCCAGTCAGTGCATCCCCAGCCATGTCTATTGACAAGCACTTGGAACAATACCAAAATGCAGGGTAAGATCAATCCTGCTGTTTACTTCATTGAGCTAAAGGAACAAAGAACAGAAGAAAGGCCTTAAACCCAGCCATCGTAAAGGAACAGGATGAAGGGTGAAAAATGGGTCTGATGCGCAGTTGCACAGAATAAACGTATTTGGAGAAGCAGCAGCTCCAGCTGGGATAAAAACCAGCGATGATTTGTATTTTGTACTGTATCTTCAGGGGATAAAGTACTTCTATCAGATAGCATTGGGGCGAACTCAAAACGCTGCAGTAAAGGGCAGCCTTCTCTTCCTCGCCAGGGAGAGAGTGAAAACTCCCATAATTGCTGAGGAGTGTTAAATATCTGATTGTGCATGCCTCTCTCCTCCCGTGGTGAGGCAATTCAACCAGGTCCTCCTTTCAACTCCTCCAACCCCTGCACACCCAACAGTTGGCTGGGCCTGCTGTCAACAAAGCAACAGGATACTGGGTTTTACTTGGATACAAACCAGAAACTGTAATTTGTGGGATTATTTGTCTTTAAGCCTTTTTAAAGTTATTTCAAATGGGGAGCCTGGCTACTTCATTGCTGCCAAAATAAGAGTTAGGGAGGGTAGGGGCAGAGACAGGCATGGGACGAGAGTGCAGAGACAGAGTTAATGTTCAGATTCAAAGATTTTGAGAAAAGGAAGGCAACGGAACAAGACCATTGCAACAGGTTGGAATTTTCTCTTTCTGAACAAAGAGCAGATCAACTGCTGACTTTTCCATTTGGTGAAACCACGTGGCACCGGCCGACTGCAAGGAAGGTGTGCTTCAAGTAAAGGGATAAGGGGGCTGCAGCGGGGCTTGATGGTCACAGCGCTTGCCCGGCATGCGCGAGTACACAGGTTCGAACCCCATCACCCACGGACACAGCTAAGTGTCAGGGCAACGAAAGCCATGTGAAAAACTCAATAAAAATTGATTCTCTGTCTCTCTCACTGTCCGTTTATCTTAAAAAAAAAAAAAAAAAAAGAAAGAAAAGAAAAGAAAAAGAAAGTAAAGATGTAAGGAAGGAGAAGGCCAGAAACACACAGGCAAATGGAGCACAGCCTCTAGCTCTCCTCTCCAAGACAGACACAGCTCATCCCTTGTCCTCACATCTCAAGTGTGGTCAGAAGACCAGCAGCATCAGTACCACCTGAGAGCTTGCAAGAAACATAGCATCTCAGGCCCCACCCCGGCCCTGCTGCCTGTGGATCTCAGGAGCAGGGCCCAGGAAACATTGATGCTTAGTAAGAGTTCAGAACCACTCATCCTGAGATTTTCCCCAAGAAATTCTCCCTGAATCCTTCAGTATTCAGCAAACTGTCTTATCTTTGAATTTTGTGTCCTATTATCCAGTGCCAATCATGAGACACCAGCATATTCCTATGCCCATTTGTTTTGGCACTGTTGGTGTTCTCAAGTGTATTTATGTGCTCTGACTCACCCACTAGATGTCAAGTTCTTTGAATTCAGGGACTTTCACTTACACTTCTTTGAAACCTTCCTAATACCTTGCACATATCAGTCCTCACAGAGTATTGAAGAGTGATCTGGGCACTGGGCGCCATGTTTCTGTTGAAGATATTAAAATACATGATGTTGAGTAGATTCTTCATTGTCAAGGAAAAATCAGCATTTTCATACTTAGTTACTCTGATAAAAGGACGTGACAGCCTAACTGAGGGTAACCAGGCTCTTTGACCATCAAGTGACACCATTCCCCCCATTTACAAAACAGGCACGGAAAATGGTAACTCAAGAGTAAATGCTTTGTAGAGATATTAAAAATAAACTACAAAATATTTTTCATCTGGGGAGAATTGCTGAATAGATGCAGTCTAGTATAATCTACGAATTTGTAAAAAGTCAAATGCATCTTTTCAACCTTGTTTTTTTATAAGAAAACCTATTACTAAGTTCCACGCATCATATAGAGGTGACTTAACGTAACCTTCAAGCAACTAATTGAATTGCATATAATTTACACTAAAACGAGTTAAGGAAACCAAGGCTCAAAGAGATGAAATAAATTCACAAAGTCCACCAAGTTACACAGCAGAACACAGATTTTAGTACTAATGGATTCCAGAGCCCACACCTGCTCTCTCACTCTACACTGGAGGAAGGAAAATGGGGAAAATAGTAATGCAGTGAAATGCAACCTGAAACTCCTCCTGCATCCTTACAGGGACTAGAAATGCATGCAGTAGTGGAGACCTGAGTTTTATCCACCCAACAACAGATACGCTCAGGGTAACAACTTTGTAGTTATATGCAGGTAGGTGAAAGGAACACCAGAGCAGAAGACTGTGTCTATCCAAGGCTGAACAACTAGACTTTTAAAATAAAAACATGCCACCAATCATTCAAATATTTGTTAATAGTGGAACCCTGAATTTTTTCACTTTTTCTCAAATGTTTGAAAGACATATAGGCATAACATAAAAGTCTCAAACTTCTGAAGATTTTTTTCTCTGAAGAACTTTTTATTGGTGCTTTATAGCTGTACATACTGATGGAATTTGTTGTCATATATTCATAGATGCACACAATACAGCAATATAATTTACTCAATATGCCCTCAGTACCCATGCACCTTCTTCCTCCCACCCCCGGTCCCTTGCTTCTCTTTCTGGGTCATGTATACACAAGGATAGTGACATAATTCTTATACCTATGAAGAATATTATTTATATACATGACAATAGTATATACAATGGCATACTTATAAGTACTTGGAGTGTGCCTTGTTTTAACTCAGTTTCAACATTTCCCCCTCTTTGACATTAACAAAAACCATCAAGAATCTAAGATGTTTCTTATTGTACATATTATTTGAGCATAGAAAGCACACTAGAAAGATACCACAGAGGACATTAAGAGAGACTCAATTTCAGCTGGAAGGGCTCATAATATAAATTAGAAAGACACAATCTAAATTGGATAAACAACATCATCAGAGTGTTGCTTCCTTCCCAGCAGGATTGGAGAAGAGGAAGTCTGTGAAAGGCACTAATACATAGAAAGTTCTGTCTGCCCCGGTCAATAGGTCATTCATTACATGTTTTTCTGCATCTACTATGTCCACGTACTGATCTGGGTGCTTTTCTGAAAGAATCTACAGTGAATGAAAATAATATTGACTTCATAAGGGTAGGAGAGGCAGTAGAATGAGATCTTACAGTTTATCAATCTGCTACATGAAAATTGTGATTTTGTAGGACATTTCAGCTTGATTAGAACGTGCCAGTTATTACCCAGTTCACCCTCCAAAATAGCATTTACTGAATTGCTGGTTGAACTCTCTGTTCTTCCCACAGAGTGAGCCTGGTACAGATGGAAAGAGGTTTCCATATATTTTCCCCAAAGTCACCTCAGGCATCTTCCGACATGCTTCAGGAATGAAAATAAGACAATCTGCATCTTGCAAATATAAAGAACTCTTAGGATGTTGTTTCTTTCTTAGATATCAAAGACTCTGAATAAACTTTTCCATAAATACCCAAGGTACAGCCCTTGAACTTCATCTGTTCAAGGTCACATATTGGATTAGTGCAGAAGCAAGACTGAGACCAGCTCTGGATTCCTGGCCTGCCACCCTTTTCCTCTGTCTTGCCCTGAATGAATGTCCCCCGCTAGCACTGGCAAAAAAAAAAAAAGTAATATGAGCCACATATGTCATTTAAATTGTTCTGGTGGCCAAATTTTAAACTGGAAAGAGAAAAAAATTAAATGTAATAATAGCTATTACTTAACTCAATATATCCAAAATATCATTTCATCTTGTAATCAGTATTTGACATTATTAATGAACAATTTTACAGTCTTTTTTCCAAAGTCTTCAAAATCCGGTGTGGTTTTCATACATTCAGTCCATCTCAGCTCATACTTAATTGCCCAATTTCAAGCACTCAGTGGCCACGTGTGACTCTTACTGGCCAGCCCAGACTTAGAGTATATGCCTGAAATATTTCAACAATAAAGTTCAACCAAGTCCAGCTTTTGGCCTGACAGCTCTTTTGTGGTCAGGACTAGAAGTTAGATCCATGCAACAGCCCTATTGGGAAGAGAGAGGAAGTTTCCAGGAAGCCTCCAACCTTAAAAAGAGCTCTAGTCCTCAAATGAAGTCCTAAAAGCCTTTGAAGTCCTCCCTCCTTACAGAGCCAAGTAGTCAGGCCTCAGTCGGGCCTCGGAGGGCCTCAGAGGGCATATTGTGCAGAGGAGACCTGCATCATGTGTTCTTTCAGATTATTACTTTATCCAAAAAGAAAAAGAAAGAAAGCAGGTTTAGTGTTTCACCAAATATCTGTTGAGTAACGACCACAAATCAAGCATTCTGGAGATACACAGCCCACAATTTGACAAGCCGTTCATGGAGCCTTCCTTCCAGCTGGGATGACCTGAGAAAAACACACACACACACACACACACACTTACAAATCTTTAAAACCCCTACAAAGGAAATTAAGAGGATAGGAGAAAGTATCATTTAATGAACGTCCACTACATCCCAGGGACTGTTAATCTCCTTTATCTGAGACAATACAAATAATGACCACCATAATTGAGTGCTGAAAACATACCAGGAAATGCTGAAAACATCCCAGGAAATATGCTGGGTTCTTTATATTGTCTGTTACTCACTTAATAACCTTGCAAGTTAAATCTTGCTCTTGGAAACCCAAGGCTCAAAAAGATCATTGCCAAAGTTTACACAACTACTAAGTAGGGGATCCAAGTTCAGATCAGATCTCTTTCTTCTCCGTGACATGATGTTCATTGTTGTATCATGTGGGCTTGCTGAATGGCAATGGAAAAGAAACTGCATCAACCCTACCTTGACCAGTCAGAGCCTTTACATTAAGGATTGAAATTTAAGCCATTGGAAATAGGATTTCTAAGAAGCCCTAAAATAAGATCGCCATTTCCAACATTAAGACATGGTGTGTCAGAGATAATCAATGGGTTGCTCCTCCCAGGTCAGCTCTTAAGGCTGCCTGGGAATGATGAGACTACATCTGGGCTCAAGGTCAAGTAGGCCATACTCAATTAGCTACATCTGCCATGGGGTAGGTAGAGGTGACACATGGGCTATGTATTATCACCCCTGGGTCTGAGTCAAGAATGCAATGGACTTAGTGAATCCCTGAATCCTGGACTACCTAAGAAATAGATCCATCCTAAGACCACATTTGGTCACATGTAGGTCAAATTCAGTCAAATCCGTGTGCCCTGGTTGAATGTGAACTGAGAATCCCTGGACCTGACCATCAGACTCAACGTCCTCATAGGACCCAGTAGAGGATGTCCAAATACCACAGGAAGCACAGGTAACACAAGCACAGCCTAGGTTAGTGTGGCTCCCTCCCCCATCCTCTCTAATCCCGGAAAACAGTTTATTACCCTTCAGTGGCCAAGAGACCACCTCAAAATCTGCTGAAACTCCTACCCCGCCAACCTAAACCCTGATATTACTGTGTTTTCTACAACAGACACAGGGAACGTGAAAATCTCTCTCCCTTCCGATCATGGCACAGTCACAGAAGGACATAATCTTGGGATGAGAAAACTTCCTCTTCAAACAAAGGAATATTTCTCCCTGTGCCGCGGGAGACATTTAGCCCTCCCGATATCCCCTGCTGTAGAGGGTGAGCCTTCCAGGCTTTGGTGATGGGGATAATTACAAGGGGATTTGCAGACAGGGCCTGCGTGCAGGCAGGAGGGAGGGAGGCGAAAAAGCCAGAAAGCCAGTGGCTTTTCCATGTTGGCGAAGCATCTTCCTGCTCAAAATGAGCATTGCTTCCTTACCACTGAACTTGCTCCAAAATGAAGGCTTCTTTACTTGTGAAAAAAGGCTTGTAAAAGTGGTACCCACAGCCTGAAACGTTGAAATGTCCAGCTCTTAGCACTTTCTGGCCCAGCACATAAAACTACAATTGCCAGGCAAATACCCTCACAGCCGCTGCCATTTTGATTTCACATTGGGAGGCAAACAGCGAGGGAACAGGCTGACAGGCATTTTACAGCTAAAGCAGGTTACAAAAAAAGCAGAATAAAAGCAGAAGGCCCACTGTTTGGAGAGTCCAGGCAACCACCAGTCCATCTGCTTCGACAACCAGGCCACTCAAAACCTGCATTTCAAGGGCAAAACATCAGAAAAGAGGAGAGATGTAAAAGGCAAAAGCAGACAGACGCCTACCATCCAAGGTGAGTGTCTCTGTGGACAGGCACGTTTCCAGTTCATTGATCTGAGCTGAATCCAGGGCCTGGGCATCCTAAAGAGCTTGTACAAAGCCATCTGCTCCAGTGAGCAAAGGGACACCCTGTCCTTGTCTAAGTGCATGGGGAAATCCTGTCAACCTCTCCACCACCTGGAACTTCTGCAGTGCCTGGGTAGAGGCTAGGCATCCCTCCCTACCTCCAAGGAAGTGAGGATGTGCTTGCGGAACACTTCACAATTCACCTAACACTGGGTGCATTTCAGAGGACATTGCAAATCTCCATGTCCCCTCACTTTGGTTAGTTGGTCAGTCAGTTAATTTAAACCCACCCTCCTAATATACCCCATGAAAACACATATCAAGACCTTCCATGGGAAAAATCCAGAAAGACCCATGATTCTGTGCAAGGACGCGAGTTCAAACCCCAGCACCACATACACAACAAAGTGTCGAGGAACAAAAGCCACATGAAAAGCTAACATTTGATTCTGTCTTTCACTCTCGCTCACTGTCCCTCTCTCTTGAAAAAACAATAATAAAAATAAAATTAAAAAATCCATTATTCTTCAACAGATGATCCATTGGAGCTTATTATTTCAAAAGTAATGTTGAATACTAATATGTAATGTTTTGTTTATGTCACTCTTTTCTGGGAGTGGGGAGAAGTCCTCCCTGAGCCCTGCAGCTCAGAAGAATACACCTCTTTCCCTCATGTCCAAACTGCTCTACTTCTAAGACATTAGTTGAAGAATCCTTGCAAAGTGACCAGGAAAGGAGAACTATCATTAAACTTTTGCTATTTTATTGCATATTTTAAAATATGTGGACTTTCTTATAGTTGTTTTTCAATATTATTTATACACAAGTATATTTTTTTAAAGAGAGAGAGGGACAGACAGAGACAGAGAAAAAGACAATCAACTTTAGTTTTTCATGTGGCTTACGTTGCTCCAACACTTCATTGTGCACATGGTGCTGGGGTTCAAACTTGTATCCTCGTGCATGCCAAGCAAGCGTCGTAACTGCCTTTGCCACTGCTCCAGCCCCCCAAAACATATTTTTTCTTTTTTTTTAAATGGTGCTGGGAGGGGGCTGGAGTGGTGGCTCAGTGGTTACAGCACTTGCCTTGCATGCACAAGTCTGCAGGTTTGAACCCCAGCACTGCATACTCAATGAGATGTCAGAGCAACAAAGGCCAAATGAAAACTAAATAAAATTGATTCTTTCTCTCCCTCTCTCTCTCTCCTCCTCTCTCTCACTATCCCTCTCTCTTTATAAAAAAAAAATGGTGCTGGGGATTGAACCCAGGGCCTGGAATGTGTGAGGCAAGAGCTCCACCCTTGATACACATCCCAGCCCCAAACACACATTTTTTAACACCACAAATAATCTATACCCTCAGTTGCCTCTGATTGGTGTGCACATTTCTGAAGGACAGAATCTCTCATGTTCACAAGTGATTCCTTTCCAAAATGCAGGTGAAGAATCTCAGAGCCAAGGGCAGTAGAAGACTTGGCCAAAGACAAGCAGGTGGTTCTAACTCTCAGGCTAAATTTTACCTACATATTTGAACTTCGATGTAAAGCTAGGAAGTCACAGGTAGCAAAATAGAGAGAAAAGAGAAAAAAAGGGAAATACAAAGAAAAGAAGAATGATTCTGGGTGCCTTTCAAACTTTTCCCATTCTTGTCCCTCTTTTTGCTACATATGAGGGGCACAGGCAGGGACAGGAGTAGGAGGCAGACCCTGGGTGGAACAGGTGGGCAGAACAGTCCACGGTCACATTTCTTGCACTCTGTGACCTTACTATCTGCTAATGTTATTCCTATCAATCCCTGTCTCTCTTTCTTCTTCTCTCTCTCATAAATTGCCTCCTGGGTCTACTAGTATCCTCTTTCATCCACCATATTTATACCCTTATCCAGTTTTTTTTCACATTCCAATTTCCAAAATTAGCTGCTTTTTTCCAAACTAAGCACTGAGCCAGGACCCAGAATCATTTTAAGAATTATTCATTCCTCTGTCATCTTTCTCTTCCTTCATACCCTAAGTTTCCCACCCAGTCTCTCACTCCCACCCCATGGAAAGAGATCCTAAGTCTTTGGGCTAAAAGGCCCCTACTTCCCTTCTAAGATCCCCCTCTGCTCAAGCTGAGCCCTATCATCAATCAGCCCACATGCCCCCGGGAAAAGTATGATAAACAAATGCTGGGATCAAAGTTGCTATTAATAATAATTCCATTAAACAGGCCCTGGCAGGCTGGGGTTAATCTGCAAACACGCATGCTCATCACACATGAAGCACATAATACACAGAGGAGGGAGGACCTTAATTCTCCTACTCACTAACAATCATCTATATTCCAAGTTTCTACCTCTCCCGACGGAATCATTCAACACAACAGGATTTTCTCTGCTCAAACCCACCTTCACTTTAAAAGAACCAAAAAGGATGGGCTTAGCTCCTGTCTCTAGCATCAAGGCTTTTTCCCTTTGACAACTGGCCTAGGGATCTGCAGCTTCATCTCTTCATCTTTTCTTTTCCCCCTGTATGCACTTGTGCAAAACCCACAGCATCTTTATTATAAATGATATGAAATTCTATTGGATTCCCGCTGAACTAGCACTGAATGGTCTTGCAAGCTAGAATGATGGGATACTCATATTCTGACCAGTGTGGATTAAAATGAGTTGGCAGCCGCAGAGAAGTTACCCACAGCCTGGTCTGTGTCACCTCTGGTCCAACTTCAGTAGAAGCTGCTTCCGCACAGAAATGAAGGCAGTGACGTGCTTGACTCAGAAGCTGCCACCCTAGAAAGCAATTGCCCCCAAGCTGTTCTTCCAGCCAGGAGCAGCAGGCAGGTGCAGGTGAAGTCTCTGTATGTGACTTCAGTGCCAGTCAGACAAATAAGCTGGGACTACTCACGCCAAGGCTGCTCTGTACCACTGTCACCAAGTCCCACCTGGAACCTCCCAGAACTCAGGCAGGAGCAGTGTCTTCCAAGGCTCCATCTGATTGCTTGAAAGAGCTGTCATCCATGGAAGAAGTCTAGCTGAGATGTCCCTGCATCGACCCAGAAACAGCCCTGCTCTGCTGTTCCCCATTCCTCGTATCTTTCCCTCATCTCAACATGTATTCAAAACTTTTCAGATATTATTCTCAAGACAAGACTCCTTCCACACCTTTTCAGTTTTGAAGATGTCTGGAACCACACTTCAGAAGAAATGGAGAGTAAATTATGTTAAAATTAAGCCAATGGGCTGGAGCAGTGGCTCTGCACTTATGGTGGCTCCTGCACTTATGGTGGCTCGTGCACTTGCCTGGCGTGCATGAGTACACGGGTTTAAACCCCAGCATCCACGTACACAACTAAGTGTCAGAGCAACGAAAGCCACGTGAAAACCCAAATAAAAATTGATTTTATCTGTCTCTCTCTCTCTCTCTCTCACTGTCCTTCTCTCTTTAAGAAAAAAAAAAATAAGCCAAGGACTACTAGTAATGTTTTGGCCCACAAAATAGTAAATGATACTATTAAATGTACTGAAGATGGGACAAAAAAAATATTCAGGGCAACCGATTCACCAGGAACCTCCTTTAAAGAAGTAGTGGTCCCAGGAGGTTTTTTGTTGTTGTTGTTGTTTTGTTGAATAAGAGAGAAAAGGACAGAGAGCGAGAGAGAGAGAGAGAGAGAGACAGGGAGAACCAATTTTTATTGAGTTTTTCACATGGCTTTTGTTGCTCTGACTCTTAGTTGTCTACGTGGGTGCTGGGGTTTGAACCTGTGTACTCACACATGCCAGACAAGTGCCATAACCACCAAGACACCATGCCAGCACCGATCCCAGGAGTTTTAAACCAGCTATTTTACTTCGTGCATAGATATGAACTCCAGTGCATCAAACTGCATTTTACCACACTCTGCACTCCAACCAGGCCTTTGCAGAAGTGGCTTCAGACTGGTGAAGACTTGAACTATTAATTTCTGTATTCCTTCCCCAAATAGTCCTCACATGAACACAATCTAGAAACAGATTCGCTCCCCAACGGACAACCTCAGCCTGTGGGAAACAGAGGCCGTTTCTGGAGATAAAACGTAATTTCAGCTGCTGCTTTCCCAGGCACACCAATTCTTTGTTCATTTATTCACTCATTCATTCAATAAATAGGTATGGATCCTCCAGTGCCAGGTGACTAGGATACAGATGTGAACAAGAGCAAACGATCTTTCTCCCCAGCAGCTGGTATCAATTAACAGTGAACAAATCTAATGATTGCAGATTAGCATAAGTGATGGAAGAAGACAAAGAAGGGTCTCACAGCTGGAACTAACTTGGATGGAGTGAAGGCCTCTCTGAGCATCTCACATTTAAGCTCAGACTAACAGTATATGAAGATACCCACAATGTTAAAGTTCAGGGCATTATCATTCACTTACGTTCAAGAAGAGGGAAGAGCAACTTCAAAAGCCCTGAGGTTGGGAAGAACTTGGTGGATTCTGAGATTAAAAGGATCTTGATTTTCCTGGAGCAGAGTCATTGAGAGCGAGAGCATGCAGGATGAGACAATGTCCTCTGCCCTGTTAGAAGGTGTCTCCATACGTCAGAATGCAAGTAAGGAAGAGGAATGACCTAGAGAGCCTTGAGTCTGCCGTAATTTATGAAAAGAATCAATCGAACTTGGAGATTTAACCTAAACAGGTAATGAATTATTTGTAGCATACCTCAGGCCTGAACATACCACATCATCATCTTAGGACACCAGGCTTGAAAATCAAAGGACGAGGGCATAGGCTCTGGAGTCCCACAACCCTTGGCTCCTAAACCTGCTTGCTGCACATCCCTGAACTTCTCTGAGATTCAGCTTTCTACTGACATGAGGAGAGATTTGCTAAAAGGACTGACCTCAGAAGGTACATCTGCACAAAACACTTTTAAAAATAATAATTTGGTTATGCTATGTGAAGTAGCCCAATCTCAGAGACTCAAGAGCCGAATGGTTTCTCTCATCTGTGGAAGCTAGAATACATGGGGAAGCAGTAGGTTAAATGACTAACCTAACAATAACTTCATATTGTATGATTCTCAGCGTAATAGGGGGATGGCTCCCTAGGATACTTGGAGGTGTAGGGAGGGGGAGGGGATGGGAGAGGGCATTTGAAGAATTCCTAGGATACTGGAGAGTGGGAATATGGGGGAACCATCTCTGAAGTAGAGGTTATTCCTCCACGAGATACCCATTTCATGCAAGAGTTCTTCTGGGGGAAACTGCAACAGGTGAAACCCAAGGTGGTCATCCATGTTTTGGCATTACCCCTGGATAACTATGTATATATACATTGGTCATTGATGGTTTGATAATGTTTCCCTCTCATTTGTATCTCTATATACTCTTAATTTTAAAAAAAATTCTTTCCAAAACAACAACAAGTATAATAACATTAAACTCAATTTTCTCTTGCAAAAAAAAAAAAGGTGGTGCCTTACACCAGTATCATGGAAGGTTGATCCTATTTTTTCTTCTAGCAATTGTAGAATTGCTGGTTTAATTTCTAACTATTTGATCCATTTCAATGTGATTTTTGTGCAGGGTGAGAGATAAGGATCTAATTTCAGTTGTCTGCATATGGCTGTCCAATTCATCCAGCACCATTTTTTGAACAGGCTGTGTTTTCTCCACACTGTATTTTTGCCCCCTTTGTCAAATATCAGATGATTAAAGATTTGTGGGTTTGAAAAAAAAATAATCCTTTGGATATTTACCTAAAAGTCACTTAACTGTCTGGTCCCAGCCGGCAGGAACTGGATGGCTCTCAATCGGCGGTTGCTTGGAATGAAGTAGACCCACTGGTCCTGAGTTCTCCAATCGCTTTATTTTTCCCTCTCTCTCACTAGAGGCCTCCAAGTGCTTCCTTGTCCGCCTTTTCTCTTTTAGAGGCAAGGCCTTTACATACATCTCATTCCTCCTCACTAGAGTCAAGGCTATTCACATTTTTTCTCTTTAGAGTCCCTGTTTCTACTGCCTGCATGTTAGGTTTTTCTTCTTCTGCCTCTGCTGCTGCTGCTTCTCTGACTAGTGGCTACGCTTTTTCCCCGTACACCCGGTATTTATCTGTTACAACAACCAATAGGGACACAGTGCAAACACATTCAACCAATTGTAACAAATGAGCGGCCAAATAGCTTAGTCCTGTGCTCAGGCAGTTTGCTAATTACAAGCCAGCTGGGTCTCTTAGGGTTGTTTACCACTAATTCTTTTACAAGCCAGCTGGGCTCCTTACAGAGTTATTTACCACCAATTCTTTTCTCTGGCATCCGGCCAGGCATCATGTTGGCCTTAGTCTCCCTCATTCTCCAACACTTAACTTGATACTTTATCAAATAACTAATCTCTTAATCCAGTCTTAGTTAAGAATCGACCTCTTAATACAGCTCACTTGCCAAAGAAACACAAAAGTAAATGCTCTGGGGCAATACTATCCAACAGAAATAAAATTGAGCCACAAGTATGCACCAGCTGAGTGCTTCTAAACACTAGTAGCCATATTAGAAAGACATTTATAGTAGAGAAATTAATTTAAATAATTTAACCCAATATAGCTGAAACAACATTTCAACATGTGATCGATATTTTAGTTAGTTTTAACATTTTAAAAATTACTGACAAAGGGCTGGGGGGTGGCTCAGTGGTTATAGCACTTGCCTGGCATGCGTAAGTATGTGAGTTCAAACCCCAGCACCACGTACACAGCAAACTCCTGGAGCAACGAAAGCCACATGTAAAGCTAAATAAAATTGACTCTATCTCTCTCTCTCTCTCTCCCTCTCTCTTCATAAAAAAGTTATTGACAAGATATTTTACATTCCCTTTTATGTACGGTCTTTAAAACCAAGTTGGTATTTCACACTTACAGCACATCTCAACTCAAACTATCCACATTTCAAGTTCATGACAAATGGCTACTGTATTAGAGAACATTGCTCCATGGAAATAATTGGATTTTTAGAAATTTGGACTCCATATCTTCAATATAATTACAAGGTTGAGGAAAGTTAAGAAAAAATAAAGCAACAAAATGAAGCTAGTACTCTGCTTCATGCATCTATTCTGGTTTCTGAGCAGTGATCAAACTTTCATCTCTCTTGCCTTCCAGAACTATTAGTGGGACTTTCACTTAATCACTTACTCATTCACTTATTCATTCAACAAATATCCACTGAGTACCTCCTATTGTCCAGCCACCAGGTTCTAGGAACACAGACAGGAACAAACACAATTCTTGACCACATGATGATGCTGGGTGGGAAACTTCCATCCTAATGGGTGATCAGCAATTCTCAGAGTTTCTTTCTCCCCAGCAAGAATTTAGGAGAAGTAGGTTGTAGTTTTGACTCCTCTGCCAATAAGCTAAGTACCTCAGAGAAAGCACGGTTCCCATCAAGCCTTTGCTTTCTGTCCGTAAAACAGGTGAGCTGATCTGAATAACTACGAGTGGACTTGTCAGAGATCACACCTGGAGCCCGAGCCCTGCTACACCGTGGCTCATCCTGAAGAGGTGTGGGAATGTGGGAGAGCAAGCTGAAGAGAACCCCCACTCCCGCCAGGAGAACTGGCAACTCTGTTCACTTTTGCATCCTTCCCCCTCCTGGGCCTCTGTGGTTGCATGAACAGTCTAGCTTTGTTTTGCTCTGCTTTGTTTTAATTACATTCAAAATTAGCAAAACAATCCCCATGATCCACCTAGAAGAATAATTGGCCCATTTGGTGCTTCGGACTGTGTGACGAGACCCCCTTGTCATCACACCAGAGCCACACGGACATTCTGCTCCCAGGTAGATAATGTCTAAGAAACCCAGAGAGCTCATCCAGCCCATCATTAACCTCATTTTGAGGCAGCCCCAGAGGCGGTCCTTTAGCCACTGGCACTGCCGGCTGTCAATTGTGTCAAGCTGGTAACATATTAGTTAGCAGGGGAGCAATCCAAAGAGGTAGCCATAGATCCAAACGCCTAAAAGATATTCTGGAATGTGGTAATTATGTCCTGCAGCTGCCAAGCATATCCTCTGTGGGCTCAGACAGTAGTTGTACCTTGGAAAGAAGAGGATGGAAAACACCATCCAAGATGTGAATGACAAAGAACAGGTTCGGGGTCTAACTCATCAAAATGGTCCTTGAAACTCACATCACGATTCTTCTCATCTGTACAGCTCTTCCCAGGAGACCCTGACCCCTTTAATATGGGTGCTGTGTACTCATGTCCCTAAACAGAGGTGATAATCGGCAGGGTAAAGGGGGTAAGGGGAAAGGAAATAGTGAAAGGGTAAAAAAGGGACCCTATCCCTGGTTTTTACTAAGCGTTCTATAATTTTTTATAAGTGAAATTTCCTCATTTCCATATTTTTTGAAATGAGCCATTTCTCATACACTCCCTCAAGATAGCGTTTGCTCAGTTTGCTTTTTTATTGATAGTAAAATAGAACAACAGGGGCATCGAATCACCCAAAATTCCAAGTCAGTGGAATCAGGAGACATTAGTGGAACCAGGGGCTAGGTGTCAGAATATTTGGGTAAAGCCCCCAACTTCTCGCTTTCAAGTACAGTTTGCAACCAACTATTCTACAGCTCTGAGAGGTGAGTCCCATACTGGGCAAAATTGAAATGGATATAGCCAAAGTATAGGGGTTCAGTGAACAATACTGAAAAAACTCAGAGAACTCATCCTGCTCATCATTAATCTCATTTGAGACAGATTTCAAAAGATTTAGGTCTGAGTCAAGGTGCATCCTAAACCCAGTCAGAGCTGACTCATTGCAGCAATGCTCCTCACTGAACAAAAACTCAGCCTCAGAATCATTCTCAACACAGAACCACAGGCACCACCTACCAATCGATCAGAACTTGTATCTTGTATCTTGGCCAAGAGTCTAATACCACATGTGTTAGTTTCCCAAAGGTGCTGTAGCAAATTACCACAACGTTTGTAGCTTAAAAGAAAGCATGAATTTATTATCTGGAGGCCAGACATCTGGAGGCTGCTTTCCATCTGGATGTATTATAGGGAATAATCTACTTCCTTGCCTCTTCTACCTTCCACCAACCTTACTTGGTTTATCACTCATTCCAGTATCTTCTCTCCTTTTTGACCTGCTTCCATCCATACATTCTCTGACTCTGATCCTCCTGCCTCCATCTCATACATATCCTTGTGATTGCATTGGATCCATCCTGGTGATCCCCCAAAATCTCCCCATCTCTAGATCCTTACTTTAATTACATCGGCAGTCCTATTTGTCCTGTAAGATAACGTAGTCACAGTTCCTAGGGATTAGGATATGGATGTATTTCAGGAGAATAATTCAGTTTGTCACATCCCATCTCCCAGAAAATTCTCCGTAGAACTACAAAAGAGGTCTATTCATAGGATTTATCTGTAGGATCTGAGTACATAGCCACATGAGCTGAGAGAATGATTAACTACGATTATTAATGTACAAAGGTTATCTTTTGACCAAATCAGAATCAAAGTGTGTCTCTGGACCAGTTCACTCAAGTATGCCATTAAAAGACAAAAAAAATTTTTTTTACCTTGTAGAATATTAAATTTGGTATCATTTGCTGTTTTTCTTTTCCCCTAGTCTTATGTTCTATTGGTATAATTGTTCCATTAATGTACAGCATTTGAAAACTAAGATGTTAACAGAGCCATAACTGGAGATCTTATCTTTCGGGGTTTCAGTAACTACATGACAATTTTCCAAGACCTAAGGCAAGAAGAATACAGCCCTTACTAAGCCCTGTTATTGTTTAGGTTTTTATTAAGAGTCCTATTTTTATTACATGTAATGGAGGTCGACTTCATTACTGCCAATCTGCAAGCTGCTACAATCACTCTGGGAGACATTAGCCTGTCACCACTGAACCAGCTGGGTCACTGAATCCTACAATAGGTCTCTTACTTTTTAGCTGAAGAACAAAAACAAATGACCACAGAGAGCAAAGCATTACTTGACTTTCAATATCACCCCCAGGACAATGACAGTGATAAAGTGGCATCATGTAATACCTGCTGAGGTGCAATACCAGAGTTTGCATCCATTTGGCAGACCCAAAGAAACTTTCCAAAGAAACATCCACCACAAAACTTGGAACCTGGTTAAAGTGCCCTCTAAGAAGGTACTTGGGCAGCAAGCCTAACGTGATACGAAAAGACATGTCCAATATAACACTGTGATAAAATGGTGCCGCTTTGCTTAAAATGTGTATAAATAAATAGAAAGAAACATACCAAAATATCAGTGGAGGTTAGCTCAAAAATGCTATACTATAGTTATTTTTTTAAAGAGAGAGGGACAATTTTTAAAGAGAGAGAAACTTTTTTTAAAGAGAGAAGGACAGAGAGAGAGAGAATCAATTTTTATTTAGTTTTTCACATGGCCCTTGTTGCTCTGCCACTTAGTTGCGTATGTGGGTGCTGGGGTTTGAACCCGTGTACTTATGCATGCCAGGCAAGCATCATAACCACCGAGCCACTGCTCCAGCCCGAGAAACAATATTTTTAATTTAGTTGTGTCTTTCGTTGCTCCAAGACTCCATTGTGTACATGGTGCTGGGGTTTGTTTGTTTGTTTGTTTAAACAGAGAGAAGGACAGTGAGAGAGAGAGAATCAATGTTTATTGAGTTTTTCACATGGCTTTTCATTGCTCCAACACTTAGTTATATATGTGCGTGTTGGGATTTGAACCCATGTACTTGCACATGCTGGGCAAGCACCATAACCGCCAAGCCATAGCTCCAGTCCCTGGTGCTGGGGTTTGAACTTGCATACTTGTGCATGCCATGCAAGCACTGTAACCACCAAACCACCGCTCCCGCCCCACAAATTAATTATTTGTGCTTTTCTGTTTTCTAAATTTTCTGGAATGGAGGTATATACTCTGCAAAATTTTAAGTGCGTCTTAAATAACAACAATCATTAACACTAGCCCATCTTAGTGCCAAGCCTGACCAAGTCATGCATAGGACTTGAATATATCAGAGGCAATATTCTATTTGAATTTGTGGAAGCTTGATTAATGTCTTAATTTTTCTGAGCCACATTCAAGGCATAACTCAGTAGCAGATAGTGTTCTTCGTGGTGGGGATACAGAATTGAACAAGATATGCAAAGTGCCCTGTGGGGGCAGAAGGAAGACAGCAAAAGGTCAAGTAGTTCCAAGTGGGCTGATATGGATAAAACAGGGTGCAGTGCCAGGGAGTGAATGTGGGGTTTCTTTATGTTGGATGGCCAGAGAAGGCCCCTCTGAGAAAGTAAAAGTTGAGACCCGAACAATGAGAAGAAACTGGCCATGGGGAGAGCAGAGAAGAACATTTCAGGCGAAGGGACTAGCCAAAGCAAAAGCAAAAGGAGGAAACAAGCCTGATGGGTTCATGGGCAGAAAAGAGACCAGAGTGGCCAGAACTTCATGGGAAAGTAGCAAATGGAACAGCACAAGGTCAGAGAGGAGTAGCAGCCAGGTCAGAGAGACCCTGAAGACCAGCACTAGCAGTGGGATTCTATTCCAAATTCAGTGGGAAATCACTGCAGACCTTTAACAGTGATAATGACATGATCTGACTTATATTTTCAAAACCTTAATCTAACTACTATGAAGGGACTGGAGGGTAAAAAATTATAGCGGGAAATCTAGGTAGAGGCTATCATAATAATGCCAGTGACATGGCAGAGGTCTGAACTAAGCTGGTGATGTTAGAGCACTTATTGATGGATTATATATGGAAAGAAGGAAAGAAATGAATCAAAGATAACATGCCTTTATTCACAAGTATTTATGAGCACCTAACTGTCCTGAGCACCATTTCATTGCTGAGCTGCTGAGGAATGGTGGACCATTTGCTGAGAAGAATAAGACTGGATAGGAGTTGTTTTGGGACCAAAAGTTTTGCTGAGGAGGTTAAAGTTAAGAACCTGTATTCACTAAGGTAATTTTAGCTGCTCCCATAAACAAACACAAAAATTCAATGGTTTACCTTGTTTTAATTTTTATACCAAGAATTTAATGCAGGGGTGTTTAAACACTGAGACACAGTCCCAACCTTTTTTATATTTCATTTTGATATAGAATCTCATTAAGTTGCTTTGGGCCTCACTAAGTTGCTCAGGCTGGAATTGAACTTGGGATCCTCCTGCCTCAGCCTCGCAAGCCTCTGGGATTACAGACATGAGCCACTGTGCCTGGCTAAAAATTCAATGGTTTAAAAAAGAAGATTTTATTTCTTGCTCAGATAGAATCCAAATCAGTTTTCCTTCATCAATGGGTTGTAGTCAGCTTTTACATCTCTGTGACCAAAATACCCAACAAGAACAACTTAGAGGAGCAAACATTTATTTGGGGCTCACCGTTTCAGAGATCTCAGCCCATGGGCAGCCAATAACATTGCTCTGGGCCCAAGGTGAGGCAACACATCATGAGGGAAGGGCTCAGCTCTTGGTGGGGTCAAGAAGCAGAGAAAGGGAGAAGGGGAGGGACCACAGGGAATATGCACCCTTACAGGGCATGCCCTCAGGTACCCACCTCCTCCAGCCCTTCCCCACCTGCCTACAGTTACCACTTAGTCCATTCAAACAGGATGAACTGACTAGGGTAAAGCTCTCATAATCCAACCATTTTACCTCTGAATACGCCTAAATTAACAGTAACAAACCATAACAGTAGCTCTCCTCCAAATGGTGATTCAGGCACCTAGCTTGTAGCACCTCCACCTTCAACATTTGACTTTCAAAGTCGCTATGCTCATATGCATTTGTCTATAAAAGTTAGGGGATATCAAAACTCGTGTATGGGACATTTTAATGGACCAAACCTAGAAGTGGTGTACATCACTTCTCCTCCAATGCCATGATTAGAAACCTGCCAGGTGTCCACACCTTATGGTACAGGAAGCTGAAATTTGCATCTAGGTGTGTGTTCAGGAAAACAATTTGAGTTTGGGAGACCTCCCAACAGTGTCTCCAGAAATACCTATTCATCATGCAATAGAGAAGTTGAGTAGCCATTGAATATACAAGTTCAGGGGCTAGTCTGAGCTGGAGATAGTAATTTCACACAATCACTGTATGGGCGACGAGACTATATAGCTACCACATATAGGAAAAAGTGAAGGGGCTGGGTTATGCTATCTTTTGAAACTCAAGCAGAGGATAAAGACCTGGCAAAGAAGGCTAAGACTGAGCTGTAGTGAGGTATAAGCAAGCTCAGAAAGCCGCAGCCATGGAAAGGATGAGCAAAACTTCAAAGAAGAGGTGGTCAGCTACTGCTGAGGGGCAATAAGATAAAGACAAAATGCTGAACGTTGGATTTGGGAACCTGAAGTCCATTTCCATTCCAGTGGAAAAGTAGAACCAGAAGCAGATCAGGAAAGAACGGAAAGTAAGGAGGTAGCGACATCAGGACACACTGCTATAAAGAGGAGCAGAGGATTGAGGCAGAAACACAGATAGGATGTGGAACAAGAAAGCTTATGTGTGTTTTTTAAGATGAAGAATGCTAGTACATGTTTAAATGCTCATGGGAATCATCCAGTCTTGAGGAACTGTGGTACAGAAAAGAAAGGAGAAACTGCAGTGTGTATCCTTGAGAATAGACGTAGACAGCATCTAGAACGCACATGAGGAGGCTGGGCTGAAATAAGCCAGAACCCTCCACTGTCGCGAGGCAGAGGATGGAAGGTGTGAGCGGAGATTCAGACAGGCTGGTGCAAGGTTGGGAGGAGTGGTCAGGATATAGTTCCTAGCTGACTGATTTGGTCTTCCTAGAAAAGCACAAGGAAAACTCCTCAATTGGGAGTGAACGAGAAGGTAAGAGTGTGGGAGATTTGAGAAGAGAGGAAATGAACAATAACTTGAAGGAACAGAGAGCTTTTCTCTACGAGGCAAAGGCAGTGGAGTAACAGGCAGATGAGAACTTATTTGAGATTTGTGATTCTCACTTTAAAATGTGACTAGTTGAACCAGTTATACATTCTCTCCAATGAGATTTGGCTTCTTACAGGCAGACCTGAAGCTGAGAATTGGGTGGTATTAACCAAAGCTGGGTTTTACCAGGAGGACCACAGAGTCAGAGAGGGGCACAGGAGAAGCGCGTGAGCGTGGGAGTGATCCTGATGATAACAGGGAATCCTGCCTGGGGAGGGCAGGAAGTAAAGACAGGAGGACAGAAACACATGGTGAAAGGTGGCTTGGAGTTCTCCATGAATATAAAGATAGTACTGATGATAAGGTTATGAATGTGACCAGGGGAGTGGGTAAGCAGTTGAGAGGCAAAGATTTTGGAGGTAAAGAGGTGACACAACTGAGAACAAAGTTCATGGACCAAATATTTGAATACCGAAGTCATCATCACCAAGAATGGAGATAGGACAAAGAGGAAAAGACAGCAGAGAGCTGAATACTAAATACATCAATGAGCTTGGTCAATATACTGGCTACGTTCCATAGACTCCCACGTAGATTACCTCTCTCCTTGCACAGTTTGAAACATGTGAGCAAGCTCCCTTGCCCTCTGGCTTCCCAGCAGCTGATCAGAGGGAGAGAGAAGAGTGACCCTGGAATATTTATTCTCCTTGCTCCACTGTCACAGAATTGCCGTGAACCAGCCTCATCCTTTTATAGAAAGACTCAACTCCTGTTGAAGGCATTCTCACCCCACCTTCCCAACCCCCTCGCATCCCTTGGGTCCCCTCCCCTTTCATTCATAGGCTCATAACAAAGAAGCAGTACTGTTACTAGCCCCGGGCATGCTGTGCTTGGGATTTCCCTCACCCTAACCACACTTTTGTAAATAGTGCCTTTATTAAACTCATCACAAATTATCCTAATTTGAGTAGGCCATCTGTTTCCTGCTGGGAGCCAACTGATACAGTAGATGACAGCAATATGAATACCTGCCTTGCAGAGTCCTCGTACAGATTAGGGGAAATATATGCAGGCATCTAGCACAGCGTCTGGCACGTTACAGACACTCAACTCATAGCAGGGTGGAAGGGGGAAATAGCAGTTGTTTCAGTTGTTGGTAGCATAAACCTATGTATTGTACTCAGGCACAAACACATCTTCAAACTCATAGCTAGTTGTTAAATCAATTAAAAGTTAGGCATCTGGCTTCTGGTACTTCCCAGGAACTCTCAGATCTTGGAGCAGCTAGCCAAGTCAAACAAAGCACTTATGTGAACAAACATATCTAAAACAAGAAAGGGAAAGGATTTCAAGAAAACATTTTGACCGAGTAATTGGTTTCTAGGGTGATCTCTGTAGACAGGTTGGCTGGGTATAATGGGTACACATGGTAAAAATAAATCCATCTCGAACAGTGGGGGAAGTCTCTGCTCAACCAAAGAAAGGAGATGCCCAATGCTTTGCAAGTCCCGCACAGCCCTCTACCCCTGCATTCTGTAGCTGCAGAGTTCTCCCAGGGTCCAAGAGTAGAACTGTCACTGAGATACAGGACCCAGACAGGGCTGTTTCAGACAACCTGCAATGGACTTTGTTCTATTTCCCCAACTCTGGAACAGGGAAACCACCAGTTCAGGACTTCAAGTGCAAAATCCAGATTAGAACCTCCATAGATAGGTGACAAATTAGGATGAGTTTGGTTCAAAACAACTAAGAAGGCAAGAATCAACTCAGAACAGGTTCAACTCATTTGTCCATTTTGCAAAACAAATGACATGTGTGTTGTTGCCAATGTTCCTATAAACCAAAATCTTCAGGACTGGCTGACATTGAGCAGGGTAAGCATACAAGATTGCTCCCTTTTTGAGGTCCATCGGAGCAGGACACACTGCTTTGCTTAAAGCAGCTCCCCATCACCTTTCCAATAGAAACCAAGATCCTTCTTGGTGCCCCGACTTGTAGCATACTTTAGAACCCGTCACGCTGGACTTCACAGGCTTTTCAGTTCCTCACTTGTAGGCTTTCTCTGACACCAGAGGACATCACTTTGCACAAGCAGCTCCCTGAGCACCCAGCCCTCTGTCCCTGACTTCCCTACCACTCCACTTACTTCTAGGTAACTCCTACTATAATCAGGACTCAGCATACTTTTTTTCCAGAAAGGCTTCTGTGACTTCTCAGAATAGACTCGCCTGCAATGCCCTCCTCTAGCACTCTATACTTACAAAAGTTGAACATTTCTAATTTTTGATATCTGTCTTCCCCCCCTAGACTATCAACTGCATGAAAGCAAAGAATGTGCCTGTCCCACTCTAAATGACTATAACCAAATATCTGATACATAGAAGTAAACATCAGTTGAATGAGATATATAATGCATATTAAAAATATAATGCAGAACTGCTAAAATCATGCTGTAAAATCATTTCTCCCCTATACGTTGGTGTTGGAGGCTGGATATAGAATCCTAGACCTTGCACATGCCAAGCAGGTGCTCTGTCACTAAGCTATAGCCACATCCCCAGTCATGTTCTTTTAAAAACAAGTGTGTTATAATCTAGTGCATAAAAAAGTGGAATCTTCACCCTTTTTTGTTTGTTACTAATTTAGGTAAATTTCATTGGTTTGTAAATAGGAAATTTCACTTACAATGCATTATAATTTAAAAATAAAATCTGTTACTAGAAAAACAATGGTAATAGAGTTCTTTTGAATTTTTATTTTATTTTTTATTAATTTGTAGTGATTAATGGAGTTCAATGTGACTTTTTTTAAAGAGAGAAGGACAGTGAGGGGGGTGGAATCAATTTTTATTGAGTTTTCCACATGGCTTTCGTTGCTCTGACACTTAGTTGTGTACGTGGGTTCAGGGGTTTGAACTTATGTATTTGTGCATGCCAGGCAAGCACTGTAACCCTGAGCCACCGCTCCAGCCTCTCAATGTGATGTTTTAATACATACCTACTGCACATACTTATCAAATCCAGCTGCCCTTTATCCACCTTGCCTACCCTTCCCAACCTCTAATAATCACTATTCTACATTCAAGTCAACCATTTTTTGCAACTTCCCCATCTGAGAAAGAACATGTAGTACTTGTCTTTCTGTGTCTTACTTCACTTTACTTAATATCTTCCATTTCCATCCATGTTGCTGCAAATTATAGGATTTCATTCTCTTCATGGTTGAATAATATGCCACATTTTTCCTGTCTATTCATCCATTGATGGCTGTCTAGCTGATTCCGTATCACAGCAACTGTGAACACAGCTGTAATTAACATGGGCACTCAGGTACCTCTTTGGTACACTGATTTCATTTCCTCTGAATACATACCCAGAACTGGGACAGCTGGATCACGTAGTAGATGTTTTTAGTTTTCTGGAAAACCTCTGTACTGTTCTCCATAATGATTGTACTCATCTGCATTCCCATCAAGAGTGAATAAGAGTTTCTTTTTCTCCCCATTCTCACCGGCATTTATAAATTTTTGTTTTTTATGCCATCCATCATAACAGGAATAGAGATGATATCTCCCTGTAGTTATGATTTGCATTTCCCTGGTGGCTAAAAATATTGAATATTTTTAATATATTTATTGGTCATTTGTATTTCTTCTTATGAGAAGTCTCTATTCATTTGCCAGCACAGTGTTTATTGTTATTGCTGCTGCTGTTACTAATTTTTCTTTATATTCTGGATAATAGTACTTCATCAGGTAAGTAGTTGGCACATTTTTTTTTCAATTTGTACATCGCCTCTTCACTCTGTGGATTTTTTCCTATGCTGTGCAGAAAATTTTTAGTATGATATAATCCCATCTGTTCATTTTTTATTTTGTTTTCTGTGTTTTGGAGGGTCATATACAAAAGATAATTTTCTATTATCAATGTCTTGAAGTTTTTTCCCCTATGTTTTACTTTAGTAATTTCATAGTAGAAGTTACTAGAATATAGAGAAATTACTAGAATGTAGTTTCTGGTAATTCATAGAGAATTTGGGTCTTTGATCCATTTTGATTTTTGTATGGAGTGAGAGAGGTCAAGTTTGAATCTTCTGCACATGGATATCCAGTTCCCCAGCACCATTTAATTAAGAGGCTATCCCTACTCCAATGCATGTGTCGACACCTTGTTGAGAAGCAGCTGGCTGTAGATATGTGGATTTATTTCCAGGATCTCTGTTCTGTTACATTGGTCTGTATGTCTGATTTTATGCCAGTACAATACCATTTGGGTTACTACAGCTTGGTAGTATGTCCTAAAATGATATATTTTGACACTCTATTCTCTTAGTTCAAGATTACTTTGGCTATTTGGGGTATTTTGTAATTCCTGATGAATTTTAGTGTTGTTTCTTCTAGTTCTGTGAAAAATGGCATTGGTATTCTTATCAGACTCAGTACAATCCCATCAAAATAGCAAAGAGAACTCTTAAGAGAGAAAGTGATCAACACTTGGAGTCTTAAAGATTCACCAATGAAAAATCATTCCACACTGATTTGTTACTTTTTTCTTTTTTCTTTTTATTTTTTTTTTTTTAAGAGAGAGAGGGGCCTGGAGAGGTGGCTCGGCCTTTATGTACTTGCCTGGCATGCACAAGAACGCTGAGTTCAAACCCCAGCACCACGTACACAACGAAGTGTCCGAGGAATGAAAGACACGTGAAAAATTAAATAAAAATTGCTTCTCACCAGTGGAATAGAATAGAAGACCCTGAAACAAATGCTCAAATCTTTAAACATCTGATTTTTGACAAAGGGGAACAAAATATTACATGGAGGAGAGACAGCCTCTTCAACAAATGGTGCTGGACAAACTGGACAGCCACTTGCAGAAAGTTGAAATTAGACCCATATCTTTCTCCTTGCATGAGAATCAAATCAAAATGGATCAAGGAGCTAGGAACTAAACCAGATACCTTGCAACTGATGGAAGAAAAATTAGGCCCAATACTTCAGCATTTGGGAGTAGGCAAAAACTTTCTCAACATGTCTCCAAAAGTGAAGGAAGTAAAGTCAAAAATCAGTGATTGGGATGCCATAAAGCTAAAAAGCTTTTGCACTGCCAAGGAAATTATCAAAAGAGTCAAGAGGTTTCCTACAGAATTGGAGAGAATCATGGGCTGTGATTCATCTGACAGGGGCCTCATATCCAGAATCTACAAAATCCTCAAAAATCTCAACTACAGAAACACAAACAACCCAATCAATAAACGTGCCAAAGACCTAAAGAGAAACTTCTCAACAGAGGACATTGAGCAAGCCAATGAATACATGAGAAAGTGCTCTAAATCACTAGTAATCAGAGAAAAGCAAATGAAAACCACATTAAGATATGACCTCATGACAGTCAGATTGGCAAAATGAAGAAAATAAACAATAATAGATGCTGGCGGGGTTGTGGAGAGATAGGCACACTAGTACACTGTTGGTGGAACTGCAGTCTGGTACAGTCCCTCTGGAAAGCAGTGTGGTGATTCCTTAATAAACTAGGTCTGAGCCCACCATATGATCTTGCTCTTCCTCTCCTGGGTATTTTTCCAGGGGATTTAGAATCAGCACACTACAGTGGCACAGCGAAATCGATGTTCATGGCAGCTGAATTTACAATAGCTAAATTATGGAAACAACCCAAATGTCCCTTACTGGATGAATGGATCCAAAAACTGTGATATATATATATATATATATATATATATATATATATATATATATATATATATATATATCATGGAGTTCTACTCAGCAATTAGAAACAATGATATTGCAGCCTTGCAGGTAAATGGATGGCCATGGAAGAAATTATGCTGAGTGAAATAAGCATAACCCAGAGAACCAAGGGTCGAATGTCTTCTCTCAACTGTGGAGGCTGGAGCTAGACCCTGGCCATCCAGAAAGGAAGTCTATTATCATGTTTTAAATCTGGGTAAGGTGTAATGTTATACAACCTAAAACATTTGTAGAGATGCATTGGGAAGGGGGGGATATGAGTGGGTAATTGGGGGGCTTGGGGGTAAATCTAATTTTCAGAATTTATATATATATTATGTTATTTCATTAGAAGCTTGTTTGATTGTTCAACAAATAAATTTCTGAATAAAATTTTAAAAATTGCTTCTCTCTTTCTCTCTCTGTCTCTGTCTCTCTCTCTCTCTCTCTGTCCCCTCTTTAAAAAGAGAGAGAGCGAGTGAGAGACAGTGAGAGGGAGAGAGAATTAATCAATTTTAGTTAGTTTATTATGTGGCTTTCATTGCTCCGACACTTCATTGTGTACATGGCACTGGGGTTTGAACCTGGGTCCTTGCGCATACCAGGCAAGGCAAGAGCTGCAACTGCTGAGCAACTGCTCCAGCCCTGATTTGTTACTTTTTAATCAGGTGAATGAATGGTATTTCAGAAAAATGTGACAGAATTCAGAAGACATTTTACTCATTAAACCATATTTGTTGAGCCCTCTCTATGCACCGGAAGCTGTGAATGTGGCAGCAGGCAAGATCTCTGCCTTTTTTAGCCCACAAATGTTCTAGTCTTTGTAGCATTGAAGGAGAACTAAGGGCAGAGTGACACCACATTGTGTTCAATGTGGAATGGCTGCTTAAAAAGCCAATAACTACTCTTGGCTTTTCCATCACTGGTGAAGATGAAGACCTAGAAAGTATGTCACATTTCTGGTAGAAGTGGTCTGGGGTTTAGAAAGCAACTGGCATTGCACTTTAGCAACCTTAAAAAGTATTGTCCTTGCCCTAGTAACTTGACCTCTCTAATTTACACTAGGAATTTAACCTGAGAAGATAAACAAAAGAGAAAATTGAAAATACACAAAATAAAGATCATTGTTGCTGCACTTCATAATGGTTAAATATAAAAAATAACCTGACTGTCTAAACACTAGAATAACGGCACGGTATATTGTGGCATGACCATGTTATGGAATATTAAGCAATTACATTTCATTTTGAAAATTATTGCAATCCAGGGCTGGAGAGGTATCTCATCAGTAAAGTGCTTGCCAGCCATGCACAAGGACCCAGATTCAAACCCCAGCACCACATACACAACTAAGTGTTGGAAAAACAAAAATCAGATGAGAAAATAAATAAATTTGACTCTCTCTCACTCTCTCTCTCCTCTCTTAAAAAAAAATTATTGCAATCCAAAAAATACATACATAAGATGTGTTATTTTTAAAACCAGAATATAAAATTATTGGCTATTTTGTGATTACAATAGTTTCTAAATATGCACTAAGACAAACTAATGCAAACATTAAAATAATTTGCTAGAAAAGTTATGCTGATTTTTTTATTTTTTAAACTTTCACTTCTAATCTTGCTAAAATAAAAATCTTTTTTATTTTTTTATTTTTATTTTTATGATAGGCAATATGGCCTATCAGTTGTGGTGGACACATCAGGATTCAAAACACAAAAATAAAAAAATTATAAAAATAAAGACACAAAAGATTAAACTCTTATTACCATTCAAAATGTCAGTTACAGTTATGCAGAAAGAGAAATAGCTCCTTGTCACTGATGTGAAAAAGACTTGGAAGCTTTAATTCCTGCAGGGTTGAGATCAGAAAACAGGGCAATGTGGCTATTCACGTGACAATAATCCAGAGCACGCTAAGAAAGTAACAACGGACAAGACTGTCCCTCGCACTCATCTTTTCTTTATCTTCTCAGGGTAAATTCCTAGACCATACCTCAGGCATGTGCTAGCTTTCTGTGTTCCGCTCTTGAGCAGGACTCTGATAAAGCAAATTAAGGCCACCAGGACTAGACCAAGGTGAGGAACGGTCGGAAGCCCTTCTATTTCAGCTAAGTATAGATGAGGGAAGAGGGAACACGGACATCACATTTTTGTGATTCTCATCTCATGGAGGGGAGTTACAGGTACTTTTTTCATCTGACTAAATAAGGCTTTCTCCCTGTATTAACTCTCTTGTGGCACATTTCCAGCTCTATCGAAGCTCCTAGTATCCCTAACTGAACTTGTCCCCTCCTTTCCTGCAAGCCTCACCCAGTTTCTATCTCGGCCCAGCACCATGGTGCACCCACAACTCAGTATCCAGCTACCTTCAGGTGCACAGGACTATATATATATTTTTTGAATCGGGTACTGAACCCAAGGGTGCTCAACCACTGAGCCACATCCCCAGCCCTTTTTGTTTTTTCTTTTGAGACAGAGTCTCACTAAGTTGCTTAAGACCTCACTAAATTGCTGAGGCTGGCTTTGAACTTATGATCTTCCTGCGTCAGCCTCCTAGGGCTTACAGATGTGTACCACAGCACCCAGCTGCATAGGGCTATGCTATTCGGGTCCTCCACGCTCTTCCCACTTCCCAGAGATTGGCTCACTCCCCTCAACGTCCAGAGCTTAGCCACTCCTCCTCTGTGCTCTCCTGGCTCCTGGTAGTGATCTCTGCAGGGAGATATTACTTACAGTGGAAGGGTCTGGTTACTTACTCACCTCCACTCTGAGTTCGCTGAAGTCAGGAGCCTGACATTTCATTGGTTCATCACAGTGCGTGACACATCACCTCACACAGAATAGATGCTCTGTTACTGCTTGGCAATGAATTCATTTCTGTTTTCAAAATCCATTTTAATCATTTTCCCCAATACACAGATGTCTCTGATTACAGAATACGTGGGCAGCGTATTGGAAAAGCACTGCCTTTGAACAACGTGGCCTCCTTCTCCTTCCTTCTACTCCTTGAGCACTGACCCTCTGAAGACACAGCCTCCAAAACCACTACAAATGTGTGGAAATCCCATCTGCTTAAAACACAAAACACAGGCAAAGCATTTTAACTCACACTTTGAACCCTGCCATTGTTGGGTTGTTGGTTTAAAAAAAAATCCATCTGCCATAAATCTACATTCTCCCCAAATGAAATATAATACCCCCGCTTTCCTCTAGCAGTCAGATAATCATCTCCTTGTTTTACGGGAAATGATTTAGAAGAGAAAAGAATTGGTCTGACAGTCTCATAAGTTTCAGAAAGTGCTTACCCCGACAGTCCCTTTCTTGTTTGCCCTATTGCTTCTTATGCTATATATGTACTCACATGCACATAAGCACACATACACATTTCTGCAAACATACACTTAAAGCACTTGGCATGCTCACGCATGCCTTGAAATCAGGGTCTCTGCCATATTAAGACAGGACTGGAATTACGCTGTTAATATTCTATCTAATACCTAAGCGTATTTTTCTTCTATCTCTAAATTGCTTCCTAGCTATTCTTTGCTGACTATTTTCCCAGCTCACCATTGATGACTCAAGTCCCAGAAAATAAAAAAGACCCTCAATGTCATACAGTCCTTCAACCTTGACAGTAGAAAACAGTCATCTGGTCGAGGGCTAAGGGAGACCCGCTCTCCTACTCTGTTTTGACCCTGGCTCGGTAGGTCTACCAACACCCTTGCCCAGCCTTGCCTCCCAGCCTCCCAGCCTCCCAGCACATCTCTTTCTAAGGAGAGGCAGTCATTTCCTAAACACTTCCACAAAGCCCTCCTTCTTAGCGGTGATCACCTTGAGACAGCAGGAGATGACACCATGTAGGTGAAGAGAACATGACAGAGGCCACCACTGCTCATCACTTCCCTGAGATGGAAAAGCCCTCGGGGTACTCAGGAGAATGAGAAACTTTTTTCTTTACCACTGATGTTTATTGATTTGTCCAGTTCATAGGGAGCATCGCTTAATGTTGTGTTTTCATGTTTCTGCTTTGTTGCATGGGTGCAGAAAAGAATATTGCAAATTGATCTGTCCTCCCGGCCTTTGTTGAGAATGGACTCCTATTACTTTAGTTTCTCAGGCCTGTCATCGCATGCTCACATTCCAGGGCATATATAATCAGCCTGCCTAAACACTGAGAGCTGAGCTGATTAATTTCTAACATTCTCGCCTGAGTCTGCTGATGGCATGCCTGTTTGATGATCTCTGCAATAGATAGCCACTTCTGATTGTTTGACCTTTGCCCTTCACCCCGGAGCTGTCTATTCTAGTACCTGCTTAAGATGACAGCACGTACATTGCGTCCACATCACGTTTGAAGAAAGCCATAATGTCTCGGTGCTATGAAAGCTTTTAAAAAAGGGAAAAAAAACGCTTTTAAGGAAAACCCATTTCCAGTACCAATTGAACAGCATTTGAGAACCAATCATATAGCCATTAAAAACAAGACAAGACATTACCCATAACCTATGATGTTATGCTTGTACTTTAGAATCTACCCATTCATTCTGATTTAGCTTATGTGCTAATTATGATCAATGGATTTGCACAAGAATGTAAAACTATATCACAGCTCTTAACTTGCCATTCTACCATTTCCCAGAATTCTGCTATTTTAATTACTTTATATGCCATTTACTTCTAATAGCTCAGAACAAAAGGGTCATCATCACCATCATCAATATATCTAAATACCTGTAATTTTAGGTATGTCTACCCATTTCTAATGTAACCCTAATGTTAGGTTAGACGGGTTTTATTTTTAGTTTTTATTATAGAGGTGGAGTCTCTAACAGTTTTAGAGATGTATTTCATTTATCCTAAAATACCTTTGGTTGTAAGATAGGTTTGCTCTATTTATAGAACAAAGTTCTCAAAAATGCACATAATTTACATCCTAGCTCACTAAGAAACAAGTAGTTAGAGAACTAATGCAGGTGCACTTGGCAGTAATTTTTTCTTTTTTTTTTTTTTAAGGTCACACCAACTCATATCCACCCCACAGCAGAATGGAAGGTTATGAGCATACCAAGGTCACCCAAGGACAAATCGCCTATGCATCTACTTCAATGAATCACATATGTGTCCTGGCACTGAACTGCACTGAAGTGAGGAAAGCCTTACGCAGGAAGGTAAATGCACTGAACACTGCTCATACCTAAAGGTAGGCATCTAATTGTACTAAATACATCTCCTTTTAAAAATGGCACAGAAAAGTGCATGTGTCATATTGGTAAATGAATCACAGACTGTAAGAACTTCAAGGGATGACTGAGCCCACACAGCCCAATCCCCCATTTTTGAAAGAGAAATGAGGACACAGGAAGAAGAACTGAGATAGGACCTGGTACCTCCCGATGCAAGCACAGTACCCAGCCATTGCAATAGGTCTTCACCCTTTCTCAGTGCCTGAGTCCCGCCTCTCCCGCCCCAGCTCCCTTCATCCTCTGTCCCCGTTTTTCAACATGGAAATACTAAATACCGAAAGTTGTTAACCTTTTGTTCAATTTGGTCTCCTCAAGAGACAGCAAAATGGGCTTGTGATTCAATGCCTGAAGTCTGGGCATTACCAAAAAAGCAAACACATTTTTTTTTAGTTTGTGACCAACCTGATTAATGAGACTGACTGATCATTTTTAAAGAATAACAAGGAAAAATGCTTAAATAGCTTAGTTGTTAGCTACGTTCTGTGTCATGTCACATTCCTTATGAGCTTAACATAATGTTGGGGTAAAGATATCGAACTCTAACATACACACTTTTGTCATTTAGACTTCATTTTGCATGCTACACATTTTAAAATAAATATGCATATATACACATATCTGCGTAAATTTAAAATAATATTTTCTCTTTGATGAAATATTTCAAACACACAAGAAAACAGAAAATAATGACACTGCGATCCCATCCTCACCCTGCAGCTTAAACAAACATTTACACTTTGCTATATTTGTTTCAGATCTGTCTCATTTTATTTTAAAGAAAAAAAATTATAAATGCACTTCAAACTGTCTGTGTACCCATATCCAAACACATTCCTTTCTTGCCTTCCTCAGAGAAAACCAGTATCCTGAAGCTGATATTTATCATTCTCATAAATTTTACTACTTATGTATCTATAAATAACATATCATATTATTTTATATGCTTTAAATGTTATATATAAATGTTATCTAAACCACTTCATTCTTTAACTTGCCTTTTTAAATCCATCTTTCAGTTTTAAAATTTAACCATGAGTTAAATGCAGCACGACATTTTAATGAAGAATTCTGCATTATATTTTATAATATGAACATACAACAAGTTATCTGTTACCCTCTTGGTGGATATTTAGATTGTTTCCAGTTCTTCATTGTTACACACAAGACTTCAATAAACATTTCCACACAGGGCTGGAGCAGCGGTTATGGCACTTGCCTGGCATGCGCAAGTACATGGGTTCAAACCCCAGGACCCACATACACAACTAAGTATCAGAGCAACAAAAGCCATGTGAAAAACTCAATAAAAATTCTCTCTCTCTCTCTCTCTCTCTCTCTCTCACTGTCCTTCTCTCTTAAAAAAAAATAAATAAGTAAACATTCCCAGATAGGGCTGGAGCAGTGGCTAAGCAGTGGAGCGCTTGCCTGGCATGCATGAGGACCTGGGTTCAAACCCCAGCACCACATATAAACCTAAGTGTCAGAAAAACAAAAACTAGATGAAAAAAATAAAATAAAATTTTACACTCTTTCTCTCTCTCTTTAAAAGAAATTAATAAATATTCCCAGATACGTGCGTTTGTGCACAGTAACAACAAATTCTCTATAAACATATAGTATAGTACAATATATTATATGTACATTCTTAGTAAACATTCTTAGTAATGGAAGTTCTGAGTCATAAGGTATGTATATTTTCTGATTTTTCCATCTATTGGCCACAAAATTACTCTCTCAATTAGTTATACTAATGTTGAAATTTTACACACACCAGCAGTATATGAGAGTTCACATGATTCCATACCCTTGCAATATCAGAATTCAAGATTTTTTTGCCTGATTGATGGAAATTCACCACTTACTACTGTTTTAGTCTGCATTTTTGTAATCACTAAGGACATTGAGCATCTTTTTATATGTTTATTAGCTATACAGAGTTCTTCTGTTATTAGTTCATATCCATTGCTCTTGTTTTCTTGTTAGTCTTATTGATTTAGAGCAATTTTATACATTCTGGATAATATTAGTACTAACGACTAACAATTTGGGGGTGCTTACCAAATGCAAGACATTATTCTTAAGACTTCAGACATATCAACTGATCTAATTCTCACCACAAGACTACAACACTGTCAAGATCATTCCTTTTTTAAAATGATAAGTCTGAGTTATGAGAGGTTAAATAACTTGCCTCAGGGCACACGCAGATAATAACTGGTGGTGTCAAGATTCAGACCCAGGAATCCAGATCTTCCTCCTTTCTTTGTTTAAAGGGTGCAAATTCCTCATCAGCTTAAGGCATTATAAATATCTTTTTCCAATCTACAGCTTGTCTTTTCAATGTGAAACAGTGTGTGACATTGTTCAGAAGTATAAGTATGTGTATATGTCTATATATGATATGCTATATATGTGTCAAATTATCAATAATGTACCCAATTTGTTCTTTTTTTTATGTCCAGGGTAAGCAATACTTCCAAACCTAAAAGCCAAAAAGATATTGTAAAATATTTTCTTTTAAAACTTTTGAAAATTTAATTTTCACATTTCTGTATTCATAATGAAGTCAAGATTTAATTTTAGTTTTTGTAATATAAAAAACTTGACTTCACATCATTACCTAAATATCTTTCCCTATTGTTCTGAAATATGATCCCTGTCAAATGCCAAGTATCTATATATGTGTGGCTCTATTCCGAGTTCTCCTCTCTTTTCCATTGACCTATTTGTCCCTATGTCAATACCAAACTGTCATGATCATCATAGCTTATAATAATTCTTAATATCTGATAGGCCATGTCTCCCTACTTTTTCTCTTTTTAAATTATCTTTGCCAGTTGTGGGGGTTTCATTCTTCCTTATAAATTTTAGGACCAGATTGTCAGGTTCCATAAAAAATCCTGATGGAATTTTTATTGTAATAGCACTGAATTTATAGATTAATTTAGGATAAATCAGAGTCTTTATGATATGAAACCTTTCCATGCAGGAACATGGTATAATTCTACATTTATTCAAGTCTTCTATGTCCTTAAATAATCTTTGGTAAAGTTCTCCATAAAAGTCATTTTTATTATATTTATTCTTCATTGATGCTGCTCCTTTTGTAACTGGGAGCTTTTCTTACACTATTTGGTAATTTGGCACTCCTACTAGTTCATAGATTCTGACTTTTGCCCTTCCCTCCAGAACTGTCTCACAGTGCTTCTTAGGTTTATAGCACTTGCACTGCCTCTACATTGCCTTTAAAAGAAACTGTAATATCTTACCAGTATGAAAATTCAAAGGAGGAATTTAGGAACTCTATTGATTTCTGTACTGACTTGTGATTTAACAACTTTGCTTAACTCTCATATTATTTTTAAAAATTGTTCGCATACTGTCTTGAATTTTTCTTGCAGACAGTTATGTTGCTTGGAAATCAGTTTTCTTTCTTTTCAATTATTACATCTTTTCTTTTTCTTATTTTATTGCATTGGCTATGATTCTGCAACATGACAATGGAAGCCAAATAATACTTTGTTTCTAACGTCAATGGAGGTGTTTCTTAAGTTTCACTGTTAGATATTAGGTTTGTTGTGAGTTTTTTAAAGATGATAATAACAAGGTTAGGGAATATTTTCTATTTTCCTAATTTTCTTAGAATTCTTATGAAAATGAATATTTCATTAACTGAATAATTTTTCTGTATCTGTGAAGCTTATTAAATGACTTCTGTCTGCTAACAGAATATGTTACGTTAATAGATTTTCTGATGGGTAATTTATTTTCATACCAAGGATGATACTACTGAGTCACCATGTATCACTTTTTTTTTTTAAGAGAGAGAGGGACAATGAGAGAGAAAGAAAAAGAGAGAATCAATTTTATTCAGTTTTTCATCTGGATTTTGTTGCTCTGACACTTAATTGTGTATGTGGTGCTAGGGTTCGAACCAGGGTCCTCACACATGCCAAGGAAGCACTGTAACAACTGAGCCAGCACTCCTGCCCCCATGCATCAACTTTTTAAAGATTCTTTTAAGTTTAATTTGGAAAAAAATACTTCTATATTCCTATTTGTAAAACTGTGTGCAATTCCACAGCTCTTCTGTTCTTAATATATCCATGTTCATTTTTAAATGTTTTATTAATAAGTTGGGTTATTGTACAATCATAAATGCATATAAAGTAATGATATGATATACATTCATTCCAAAACCAGAGTTACCCCCACAGCGCCCACACCCCATCCATGTTCATTCTTACTAATAAGTTTTAAATGCATTCAGTAACATTTGCCCCTTTATTGTTCTCTGAAAATATTTGTATAAGTTAAAGATCACACAGGTCATAAACATAGGGTAGAAATATATCTCTGAAATCAGGTAGGCCTTGTAGTTATATTGTAGAGATATTTGGGGGCTGGAGGAGTGGCTTGGAGGTTACAGCATTTGCCTGACATGTACAAGGACATGGGTTTGAACCCCAGTACCATGTACACAACAAAATGTCTAAGCAACAAAAGCCACATGAAAAACTATTTCAAATTGATTTTCTCTCTCTCTCTCTCTCTCTCTCATTGTCTCTCTTTTTAAAGAGAAATTTGTGACGGTATTGGTCCATTGGGATTTTTCATTTCTTTCTAAATAAATTTCTAGAAAATGATCCATTTTTCTGAGTCTAGGGGCTGGAGTAGTGGGTTTAGGGCTGGAGTGGTGGCTCGGCAGTTGCAGCACTTGCCCGGCATGCTTAAGTACACGAGTTCAAACTCCAGCAGCCATGTACACAATGAAGTCTCCGAGCAGCGAAAGCCATGTGAAAAACTAAATATAAATTATTTCTAAGTCTATAATTCACTATCATAAGGTTATTAATATCATTCTGTTATTTTAAATCTTTATCTTTATCTATAGTAGCATTCTTCTTACTTTTTTATTTTTCTTTTTTCAAGGAGTCTGAGAGAGGTTTCTAAGTACCATTAAACTTGATTGAGTCCTCTCTCAAATAAATAATTTGATTTTGTTGACTATCTCCTTTATTTCCAGTTTCATCAATTTACACTCTTACTTTTATTACTCCATCTACTTTCCTTAGGTGTACTCTGTTGTTATTTTCTAGCTTCAAAAGTTGATCACATATCTCACTTTGTTCTTCTTGGTGGCTAACAAATATTTATAAAGTTCTAAATTTACCTCTATATACAAATAGCACCCTGAAAGACAAATGTCCCATGTAGTATTTTCTTAGTTCACAATATATGTAATCACTGTCACTATAATTGTCTCATTGAAACGTTATTAAGAGTGAATTCTGTAGTTGCTGTTTTTTACTATATTTACGTGATTTATAATTTAATTTCATTAATATTGGAGAACATGATCTCCATGATAGCAATTCCTTCAAATTTGTTGAGAACATAGTCAGTTTTGTAAATTTTTATGCATATGTAAATATATATATCTATATATAGCCTGTTGGATAGAAATTTTTCATTCAGATTTTTTATATTCATGTTAATATTGTGTACTTAACAGATAAATGTATGATAAAATGCACAGAAATCTCTCACAGTAGCAGCAGATTCATCGAATTTCTCTCATAATTCTGTGAGGTTTTACTTCTATGTTTCAAGGCTATATGGTTAGGTAATATGAATTCATGACTGTTTGACCTTGTGGTATATTATTCCTTTTCTCATTACGTAGTGTCCATGACTATACTTGTCAACCCTTTCTTCTTAAATCCTATTTTGTCTAGTATTAATATAATTATATATGATTTCTTTTTATTAATATTTGCCTAGTATGTACCTTTTCCCCCATCTATTTTCAGTATTTCCATATAGATTTATTTTAGTTTTCTAACATCCAGGTATTGACTTTTGCTTCATTTGATTTTTGTTCCAAGCTCATCTATAAAATTTTCTAACCAATTTCTATCCCCTTCCAAATCATGTAATTACCTCATATTTAATGATTATCTAATATTCTATTTGGTCCTGTTTTAAACACATACACCAAAAAAAAGTAATCTTGAGCAAAAAGAACAAAGCAAGAGGCATCACACTTCCTGATTTGAAAATATATTACAAAGCTGTAGTAATCAAAACAGTGTGGTCGTGGCATAAAAAGATATACATTAACCAGTGGCATAGGATAGAGGGTCCAAAAATAAAATCCAAGTATCTACCATCAATTAATTTTTAACAAAAGTGACAAAACATACGTAGGGGGAAAGGCAGGCTTTTTCATAAATGGTGTTATGAAAACTAGATATTCACATGCAGAGGAGTAAAATTGGACATTATTTCACCCCTATGCAAGAATCAATTTAAAAATGCATTAAAGACTTAAACATAAGACCTATTTCTTAAATAATACTGTAAACTTTTAGAAAAAAATAGGGAAAGACTGTACAACATTTGTCTGAGCAATAATTTCAGGGATATGATCTTATAACCACAGGCAATAAAAACAAAAAAAAAGACTAACTGGATCATACCAAAAATAAAATGTTCTGCCTAGTAAAGGAAACAATTAGCAGAGAAAAGAAATAACCTACAGAATGGAGAATATACTTACAAATTGTACATTGGGTAAGATACTAATACCCAAAACATATAATTAACTCAAACTACTCAATGAAATAACCCTATTTTAAAAGTGGGTAAAGAAATCAACATATATTTTTCAAGACATACAAGAGCCCAACAAATATGTGAAAAAAAGTACTCAACATCATTGGTCATCAAAGAAATGCAAATTAAAGCATAATTGGGGGGGTGATGCTGTGGTTCAGCAGTAGAGCACTTGCCTGGCATGTGCAAGTACCTGGGTTCAAACCCCAGCACCACATACACAACTAAATGTCAGAGATGCTAAAGAACTAGATGAAAAAATAAATTTAAAAACTGATTCTTTTTTTTTCTCTCTCTCTCCCTCTAAAATAAATAAATAAATAAAAGCCCATAATGAGATTTCACTTCCCACCTACTAAAATGATTGTTATCAAAAGACGGAAGTGTTGGTGAGGGTGTGGAGAAAAGGAAATCTTTGCACACTGTTGATGGGAATGTAAATTAACACACCATTATGGAAAATAGTCCTGAGGTGCCTCAAAAAATTAAAAATAGAATTAACATATTACCCAGCAATCCCACTAATGGATGTGTATCCTAAGGAATTAGAACTGTTACATTGAGAAGATTTCTGCATTATTCATAATAGCCAAGACACGGAAACAACCTAAGAGCCCATGAACAAATTCATGGATTTTTTAAAATGTGGTATATACACAAAATAGAATACTATTCAGCATTTTTTAAAGAGAGAAATTCTATCTTTTTTTATTAGTTGAATATGGAGTTACAATTGAGGGGGAATCATTATCAAACAATCAAGAACAAATGTATATTTACATAGTTAGGCAAGGCTGATGCCATGTCATGGTTTCCCCCTGATCTTTTACAATGATAAGGATGAATCTAAAGGACACTATGCCAAGCAAAGTAAGCCAAGCAGAGAAAGTAAAATATCATATGATCTCACTTATAATTTGAATCTTAAAAAATCAAATTCATAGAAGAGTAGAATGGTGGAAATCAGAGGATGAGGTGGAGAGGGTGGATGAGGTAAAGGAAGATGTAGGTCAAAGTATACAAAGTTTCAGTGAGACAGGAGGAATATTTTTTAGAGATCTATTGCACAGCATGGTGACTACAGTTAATAATAATATATTGTGCATTTTTAAATTGCTGAAAGAATGGATTTTCCATGTTCTCATCACAGAGCAAGAAGTACATGATGAGGTGATGGATGTGTTGATCAACCTGATTTAATATTCCCTATTGTGTACATGCATTGAAACATCACATTGTACCCCACAAACACATACAATTATTATTTGTCAATTAAAAATAAAATTTTTAAAATTTAAAAATAAAAATAATGAGTTTTTCAGGCTATAATATAAAATCAATCCTATTTGAATTAATGAATCTTCTCATTGTTAATTTTGTTGACTATTCTACCTTAGTATTTAGCCTCTTTGTGTGATTGAAACTTAGCTTTTGAGGCTTAAGTGAGAGAATTGTAGTCATTGCTTTTCCTCATTCCCCTCCTCTGACTTCATCTATTTCTGTGTTTTCCTGCACCTGGTCTCTATAGCCACCGTCCAGAACCTGGTTTGGGAAAAGTGGCTTTAAGCTCCCTGCTTCTCAATTATTTAGGAGTATCACAGAATCAAGATCAACCAAATATCGACTTGATTGACTTCAGGATCTCAAGGCTTTGTCCTTTTTTTTTTTTTTTTTTTGATAAACATGGTCTTACAATTAGGAGGGGTTCATCGTCAAACAATCAAGAACAAAAGTGTAATGACAGAACAAGCCAAGACTGGTGCCAGACCATGGTTTACTCCCCTTGGGTTCCCCATGGTTCCATGTTTCCCCCTACTTAAGCCTCAAGTGAACTCAACTTCTTTTGGAGGTTGGAGGTTGCCCTCTGATTAGATTCCCCCATACTACCTCCCTCCGGTCTCTTTGATATCCCTTCTATTCCCTTCCCCCCTCCCTGGCCCCTCCCTATGTCCCCAAGGAACCTAGGCAAGGTTCCCCATGATCATGTAAAAATTCATACATGTTGAGGTAATTGTTAGGTTAGCCTATCATACTGTTTCTGCTTGTATTCTAGCTTTCACAAATGAGAGAAAACATTCAGCCCTTGAGTCTCTGAGTTTGGGATATTTTTCACTTAGCATAATTTTTTCCATCTCCATCCATTTGGCTGCAAATGTCAAGGCTCTGTCTTAGTCCCCTATCTTCCCTAGATATGCAGACCCTTTCAATATACAAGCCCAGCAGCCTGAGAGGGTAATTTTTCCTTCCTAATCTTTCACAAATAGGTGCTAGAGTACAGGGACCCCAACTCTTGCCTCTGACGTCAAGCATTAGGCCCAGATTCAATCCCCCATCCTTCTACTTTGCATTTTTAGTCCTTGTTGGAACAAAACCTGCAGTCAACAGTACTTGCTTCTCAACCTGGAACCCAGCAACCATGGGCATCATCAATTAGCTCAACCCTCCACCTTAAGTAGTTATTCTATTGTTGGTTTGGCTTTTGAAATTCATTATGTCTTTTTTGTTCTTTTACAGTTTACATACAATTGTCATGTCTGTACATATAATTGTTGAGGAAGAGTCAAAGCATGGATTAACCATGCAAACACGGCCAGTGGATTCAGTTTCATGTTTACAACACACCACAAAGCATAGCAGGTCCTCATTGCAGGTGTGTTGAGTAAATAAATAAATACAAATCATTTTCCTAGAAAGAGGGTCAGGCTATCAGACACCATGTTTCAGTTTTCTTAGCAGACCACAAGCTCTTGAGGACAGAACCAACATCCAATTTATCATATTGTCTTGTTTATTCTCTTGCATGTGGTAAATGGGCCATAAATATTTCCTGTGGATTTTTCACTATGTCTTTAAGAATCATCCCCAGATATACACGGTACTGTGGGCTAAAATCGCCATCTCCTGAGCAGTGTTACACGTTGGTTCTTTCTCATAATCCGGACTTTCAAAAATGAATGGTTGTTTCTCCATGAAAAGTTTTTCTTTCAAGCATACAGATTATCAGGCACCAGAATGATGTCAAAGTCAGAATATGCCTAACTTTAATTAATCTAGAAATCAAATGAAAAACCTTTTCCTGCCATCTTTAGACAGTATCAGGGACCAAAAGTAGTAGGTGATCACATTTCCTCTAGCTGAAATAACATTTTTCATACCACAGACCAAAGGACAAGGGGACAAAGAAGTTGTCCTTGTTGATTAATTACTTTTGGAACCAGGCCCAGCATGAGGATAGTATAGTTTAGTGATAAAGTGACAGGTCCACTCTTCATCCCCTCTGCCCTCCCAAGAAATGATTTCCCTGGATTTCTAAGAGACAAATGCATTAGCTGCTTTAAACCATGGATACCCATAAAGAAGAGACATTTCCATATATTTTCAAAATGAATTCACATCCTCCCAATCAACAGCCTCTTCAATTCTGTAGGTGTGGAGCACCTATTGTATGCTCCAAACCACTCTGGTGGTTATGAAAAATTAGAAAGCAATGTATTGAGGGGAATGAGCTGTACTCAGACAAGTCCTGCCACATATAGGTGGCACCTTAATAAGAGCCGCAGGCAAGAATAAGAAGACAGATCTGCAGGGGCAGCATGGACGTGGAGGACTTCACCTGGCAGCTGGAAAATTAAATGGCCTTGAAGGCAGGTAGGACTCATAAGGGAGACACTGAACGTTTCTGGGTTTTTGCTTTCCTACTGCCAGTTAAGTAATTTTAGTAAAATTCTTTCCAGTTGAAACATCCACAAGTTCTCTACCTTACTCCCCATAAAACCAACTTCTCTGGGCAGAGTTTTGTAAACCAGTAAGCAACCTCCCCTTTCTAGAAAGAAACTCCTTTTGGAGCAGAGTGAGAAACTTCACAGACATTTGCCTCCAGGCAAAGAGAAACTTCCCCCCTCTTTCAAAAAGATCTTCTTCCTAAAATTGAGGCTGTCAACACCCAAAGCCCACTGAGGACTGGAAATGGGATCCCAGGGGGCCGATGAAGAAGAATAAATAGCACAGAGCCAAGCAGAGGCACTTTTAAATGTATAGGTCGATCGCTTGCTTCAAATCTCTGGCCCTGATAACGCCTCCGTAGAAAGTGCCATCTAAAGAAAATGACATTCAAGATTGACAACTGATTAATACACAAGCTTGATTATATGCAAATCATCACTTTCTGTTGACTTAATTGTGACCTGATGTAACATGTATAATTAACACATGTATTTAAAATAAATGTATATTTAATTGATATGCATATTTAAAAATGAATATTTACATTTCTATGTTGTCTTGTATTTTTTTAATCGGGGGGTGAATTTATTTCCCACAAAAGGAAAGGGTTGGGGGTCTCATCCTGAACTAGCACAAGGAAAAGAAACAAAGGAATGAGAACTTGCTTTCTGTGCCTGCATGGAAAAAGAAATGAGCTAGCAGTCAGAAAGCCTGATTCTAGACCTGCCTCGCCCATGCTGTGTGACTTTCACTTCTGGGCCTCAGTTTCCGTGGCTGTGAAAGGAAAGGCTGGACAGACAACTGCTAAGTCACTGTCTAGTCCTACGACTTCACTGTAAGCTCACAGAACCACTCTGATCTTTAACTTCTTTGGTCAAAATGAATGAACTCCAGCCACAAACACCCAAGAGTCTCTCTGATAGCAGTTAACACACCTAAAAATTGTATTCTGAATATTAAAGAGCATTTTGGATCCTGAAGTGCCCCATCCAAGCATATAATACTCAGTGCATAAGCAGGCAGCCACAGAACAAGAAGGGCATGGAGCGCTCATCAGCAGAGGCAGGACCCTCAGGAGTGGTTCTTTTGGGGTTTTTTGTTTGTTTGTTTTTGGTACTGGGAGTTGGACCCCAGTCCTTTTTAATTATTTTGAGACAAGGTCTTGCTCAGGTGCCCAGACTAGCCTTCAACTTGTGATTCCCCTACTTCAGTCTCCCAAATTGCTGGGATTACAGGTGAGTGCCACTGCACCTGGTCAGGTGTGGTCCATTTTGAAAGGAAGAGAGAAGGAGGAATTGGACAAGGCATAGAGACTCTCTCTTCATGGACAGGGTCTTTGATGAGTGGCTCTATGGGAAAAAAATGAAAAAGAAAAGAAACACAATGGGAAAACATATAACCCCCATGTCCTTTGGGAGACAAAACAACACAGAAAAAAAATTAACTTTTTCCATTAGTGTAGGTTTTCCTCAATCTATCACAAGTAAAGTAAATGCAAAATGACTTGTGGTAAAATATTACAAAGCCAACTGATCAGGAAGATAACACTCCCAAAAAAGCTCTCAGCAGGCCATGATTCTGAACATTTCTTGGCAGCATGATGGGGTAAAAGGAGCCAAAGGACCTGGGCAGGCCATTCTGTCCCAGCTAGGTAATGAACAACCTTGAACAAATCGCCTTTTCATTCCTGCCCTGTCAATCCTCCATTGATTATTTTTCTTTGTGGAAAATAAAACTTAGCCTTCATTCAAGCACATGTTCAAAAAACTATTCCCAATTCAATGCGTGATTGCAAACACGAATAAGATGTGATATCCAAGGAGATTACCATCCAGTGAGGAGACAACTAGCTGTTATGCAAAGAGAAACCTCCTGTGTTAGGAGCGTGGATAGTGTTGGGGCAGAGAGGGAGAGCTGGGTCCACTTACCTGAGGAGGCGCTATTTGGAAATCTGGCTCTTGAAAGAATGAGCAGCTTCCCATTGAAAGTGTGGGTGAATGTGTTCCTAAGGTGCATGTCGTAGTTATTTTAGCAATGCTCTTGACGTCCCTCTTCAGCTGATGTGTCTCGGCGCAGTGGACTGACTGCCCTTTGGGTGCATCCAGGGAATGAACTATACAGTGACCTCTAAACCAGCTCCCCCCTGCACACCCCTACTGCCAGGAGGCATCTGATACTTGGACCATTCCTTTCCTTGCTGATGAAAGGCATCTGACTCATTGATTAGACATAGAGGAGAATTTTCATGACAAATGCCTATACAGAGTAAGAGTTCCATTTTAGCCCCTCAGCCAGGCTACCCTTAGGCCAATGATCACATTCCATGGAAAGTGGCTTATAAATCAAAAGAATCTTGGTGACGAAATGTGTTGATCAGTTGAAATCTATATGTTACTAATTGGCATGCCCACCAGACAAGAACTGTACACAAGCTACCCATTCTCCTCTCTCCTTCTCTCTCTCTATACACACGCGCGCGCGCACACACACACACACACATTTCACTGTATGTTTCAGCACATGCATATCATCTGGGTAATGGTGCCTTTTGCAAGCAGATGGGGTAGAAAGAGACTTTAAAAGATGGATTCCTATTGTTCCACCAAACATCTTAAAACTGACCGAAGCCTCAGAGGAGAGGAAAACAAAGCCAGCTCTCTGAGGCTTTCTGTCTACCTCTTCAGAAAGTCGTTAGTGTCCCAGCAATACTTAGAAAAGTATTAAAATTTGAGCAACACTGGTTTACTTGTTTATATGCATCCCCATAGAATTTCCCACCACGTCCACAGAAGCTTCAAAGGCTCCACAGCGAGATCCGTCAGGATGTGGAGAGAGGCAGAGACAGTGCTCCAGTGTTTGGAGACCCAGCCCGGGCGAGCGGGCTCTCAGGCATCTGGTTATCCCAGCCTGACACCGCGCCTGCGATTTCAGACTGTTTAATTAATTCTGATAATACCACATCGCAGGTGCTGCAGGAAGTATGTTAATTTAAGATCACATCTTACCAATTCCCACAGGTTTCATTCCAACCTAATAAATGAAATAATCTCCACTGTGAGCGCCTTGCTTACCTAATTAGGCAGAGGGCGACGAAGCAGTCACACTTGGGGTACATCAGCGCCACTGGTCACCTTCAAAAGCATAATCGTGACCTGCCCACGGGCTCCTTCCCCAGGCTTCTAGTACACACAGATCAAAGACAAACAAATTAGAGGACCGCGTTACCCTTTGCCTACCCACAACCCTGTTTCTTCTTCTCCCCCGATTTCTTGTCTTATCTTTTTAAATGCATCTATAGTATTGGATGCCATGAAATCTCATCCTGCTTAAACTAAACCTTAGATCTAATTTCATATTAAATCACTTACTAATTACCATTATATTGAGGGAATTTTTAACCAAATGGGTTATTTCTAGCCAATGGGAGTTTTCTGCAATGATGAGGCATTAAAGAGAACTAGTTCTTTTTTTCCACCCCCATGGTGCTGGAGATGGAATGCAAGGGTGCTCTATCTCAGAGTCACACCCCCAATCCTTTTTATTTTTATTTTGAAACAAGGTCTCGCTAAGTTGCCCAGGCTGACCTCAAACTTGCAATCTTCCTGCCTCAGTCTCCCAAATCATTGGGATTGCAGGCATGTGCCACCACTCCTGGCTTACAGGGAACTAATTCTATCTGAACTAATGTGATTAAAACAAGACAAGTGCCAGTACACTTCACCTCTCTCCCACCTGCCCATTTACCTTCAGAAACTAGCTTCATGTTGCCAGGTGGATATGAAGTTGCTGAGAATGCTCTTCCAACTACCTCACCCCTACCCTTCCCCCTCACTTCTTTCATGATGATGCTCAAATGTTAGCCCATCAGCCAGGCCTTTCCTGAAGACCTCAGGAAAAGAGCAACCCCATCCCTGCATCTGCATCCAGACCTCTCTACACAACGTAAAGATGGACTACTGCAATACATGGCTGACAGGGAAGTGTGGACCAATGGTTATCATCCCCCGCCACTCATTAGATTCACCTGGGCAGACGGAAAGTCACTGTCCAGGCCCCACTCCCTGAGATCCTAGTTAAGCAGCTAAGGAGTGGCCTCCAGACACCAGCATGTGTCAAACATCCCCCAGATGGGGGGGAGGGGAATCCTCTGATGCCTGTGTCAAGCAGACTCAACCAGGACTTAGCATTCATTTAATGGAGAGATCTTTTCTGAGCATCTAATGATCAAATAGGTTGATTATTTCCCCAGTTGCCACTGGATAAGGAAAAAGTTATTTTTGTTTCACTTTGTTCTCCATAGACCCCAGTGTCAGAGCCCCTAGTTGGGAAGAACTTATCTTAATTCCTGGTTCCTAGTCTGGTTTCCCAATGACCAGGGAACAATAGTGACATCTAGGCAACAGGCATTTTTCTTTGCCCAATGTCAAAATTCTCTAGACTAAATGAATAAGATATAAAAATTTTGACCTTTGGTCCTCAAAGGCCTTACCAAGGAGATGAAATACACTAAAGAAAATGTTGCACCAGGGACTTTCTGGGTAGCTTCAGGTTTATGAAGCGCTACTTGCTTCGAACTACTAAGTCCTCGCTCTATCTCTGTTGGCCCAAACCCTGACTATCCTACTCTTTTCCCAACACACCTAAAGTGAGGCCTGACAGCCTCTGCTAGAGTCAGGGCCCCACATAGCGGTTCTCCCACTGGGGAGAGACTTTCAGAGTGACCCCACTGAGCAGCCACCCTCTCTTAGTGGGTCTTGACCTGAGCCCCAGAATGACACTCTTGCCACATTGTCTACAGAACATCATCCAGGAGTGGTCCAGCCTCAAGTGTTTGGATTCAGTTGGCTTCCCCCATTTTCCATTTTCTGAATTTGGCTTTGAACAAAAGTTGAACAAATCTCTGAACCTCAGAGGGGAAACCCAGAAAACACTGCCAGGTTTTTTCTAAGCCCTGCTTGAAGTAATCAAACCCCCAGTGAATGCCCCAACTCAGCCAATGCTGGTTCAGCCGCCAGCCCCAGCCTTGCTAAAAAATTCATAAACCACAGAACAGCTGGGCCGCAGTCTGCTTTCAGAGCGGAGCGTCCACTATCAGGTTTTCATCTGGCACTACTGAGGAGCTGAGCATTTATTCCTGACAGAGACTTGAAAGAGGAAATCTTACTGTCTATTCAGAGTCACATGAGGACAGATTTGATGGGAATCCCATGCATATTCCAACAAGATAAAAGATATTGTTCATTCCTAAAATGTCTTCAGAGACTCCATTCATGGAGAAATTCCAAGTGACAGATATAACTTAAAAAAAAAAAGTCCCCTAATATCTACACACAACCACATTAGGATGGATCAGGGGAAGGAATGCTTAACAGTAGGCCCTCCTTAAAATTCTGTTTCTTTCCTTTTCATCACAAAAGATAAGAACTGGCTGGGGGCAGTAATGGAGGGGGAAACAAGTCCCGTGCAAAACATATGGGACCAGTTAAATACTGCTTTTTCCTACTGGGAGAGATTTCATTAGGAAACTGCCATATTTAGACAATTTCTATGGAGACATGTCCTCCCAAGAATTTCCTCAATCATGACAGGCTTGGTAAATGATACCTTGTTATTTTGCCATCGATATTCTATGTATGGGTAATCTGTACTTTAAATAGGCATTACAAAAATCCTTTCTCCCAAGACTATGTCCTAAGGAAAGAGATGGAGAAGCCAAATCTCTGAAATCTTATGTCCAATTCAATGGGGAATCAAATCAAGATGCAGGAAAACCATTTTTTCTGATTGTGTGTGTGTGTGTGTGTGTATTCATTCACAACGAAAGATAATTTTCTTGCACTCCAATTGCAACTCTGTTAACTAACATATCTACACATCTCTATACATTGGTAGTCCAGTAGTAATTACTGCTCATGATGGCGATCTTGAAATCCTCTAAGACTCTTTCATAGTTGTAACAACAATAAGATAATGTTCTGTGCTTTTGATTGTGTTCTCAGTGTTCAAAAACAAATTATCTAGTGATAATACACAAAGTGACCCTAAGTTAATTGCCTTTAATTCTGTCTTCCTGTGCACTAGATAACATGCCTAACTCAACAAAGAGCAAATGAATAAATAGAAGGAAGACAAATGAGTTTATTACAGCTAGAAATATTGTACACTGCCTTCCGTAGACACACTGGCTCAGGAGAAAGCCAGTTAACTCAGGGATCAAAAGTTTTATTCCCCAATTTCTTAATTCTAGTAACCCACATAAATTCATTGTTTATTTTCATAACCTGCAGACTAACCCTAACAGAAATAAAAGGTGAAACCATCAGAGTATAAGTTTTAAATTAGACCAAAACTGCTCTGGGTGCCATAGATAATGCTTTAAATTTGTAGCAGAACTTCACGCTATAAAATACCTTTGCAAACACCACCTTGGATTCTTGGGACTACTCTGACATAGATGTGGTAAATCCTTGCCATTTTCAAATGCGGCAGAAGCAAGCAGAGATTGAATGCCTTGCTCAAGACACATGACTAGTTTGTTTGAGATGGGATCAGAATTAGACCCAGGAATCTTTTTATTCCAGTAGACTTCTCACTTTGAACAAGTCCTTGTATTAATTAGAGAATGTGCCCTCTGGCTGGGAATAAAAACAGTTATTGAGCACCAGCTGAACCCTGGGCATACCCTGGCTAACCCCTCCCCAACTCATTGTTCTTATTCCTTCCTTCTTGCTTGTCTCTCCGTTTGTCAAATTATTCCATAAAGTGTCCTCCATTTCTCTAGTCCAGTCACTTCCTCCTTCAAACTCTTCAGTTCGTACCTTCCATGGCACTTGTCACATGGCCCTTTTAATTTACACTTTGAGTTGCCTTTTTACATCACTGTGAATATTTCCACAAATGGACTAACTTTCCACCAGGACAGGGAACATATGTAGTGGGCATCTTCCCTGCCCATCTTGACCAACATGAAGGCCCTCTTGTTCTGGCCATTGTACCACTGAGAATCACTTCTCACCACTCTCAGCCCCGAAGGTTGAAGGTAGCCAAGATCTCCTTCTGTCCCAGGGATGGGTATGGATTCCCACCAATCTGTGAGACTCCGTTCTGAGATTTTGGATGGCATGAAAAAAAGATCACTTTTTGCTTTGACTGTCAGCAGGGATCATAATTTAAGCCTGGAGATGCTGGGATCCCAGTGTAGGGCCCAAGTCTAAATCTTGAATGGAAAAAAAAAATCATGGGACGAGCAATTCCAGACTTTGATGACAGTATTTCAGCCCCTGAATCCAGTCATATTAAACCGTTGGACTTTTTTGGGAATATGAACCATGTGTTTCCGTTTTTGCTTAAGTCAATTAGAATTGGGTTCAGTTAGAGTCCATTCATTTCTCTTTAGGAAAATATTTGGAGGATAATCTAATTTAAGGAGAGACTAAGGGAGTTTCTTAGAACTGAAATGTATTAATGGCAAGCTTGTTTTTTACAGATCAATAAAAATATAAGAAAATTCTTAGGATGCTTTTATTCACAATTTACAGAAGATTGAGAAAAGTTTAATGTCCATGCCAAAGTAAAAGAATAATAATTATACAAAATTATGTTAATATGTTAGGCATGAAAATCGTTATTATTACTATTATTGTTCTTCATCAATTCTCACATGCACATTATTCTCACATTTTTGCAATCTCTGAAGTCAGAATGGGTCATGTGATCAGTAGGATCTTAAAATCTCTGGATTTAGAAATGAATGCATTTGTTTCTGCCAGTCAGAGTAACCTGAGACAACTTGAAATTAATTTTTGTGCTTGAGGATTATTGGATGCCACCAATGGTGTGAATTTAGATCCCGAACCTATAAGAGTATATACGAGCTTATGATTCAAACACTCAGAAGAGAAAAAAAAAAAGTGTTTTCTTTCTTCAGCAAAGACCCAAGGTTGAGACCTGGAGATTTGCTTGCTGGTCATTCTGCAGGATTTCCCTTTACCCTTTCTTTACACCAAGTGTACATACAGACCATTGGTTTCCTGCTTTTGTGTAGGGTCTGCTATTAGACTTCCCATCTTGGATATGATTTCTTCATGCAAGCGGTGCATAAAATAATAGTGCCTTTTATATTGCATTGCTATCTTGACTTTCATGAAATATGATATTGCTACTATCACTTGAACTGGCCTGGGACAGCAGAGGTGATCAGGAAGTTGAAGATCGAGAATATCACTAGACTATATCCTTGAAGCTGCCACTGAACGTCTCTCACTAGAAACCAAACAGGTTTTCTAGACCTCACTGAAATCTAGGGCTGAGAGCTAAGTTTAGTGTTAGAGCACTTGCCCAGCACGTGTAAAGTCCTGGATTTAATCTCCAACTACACATACAAAAAAAAATTAAAATAAAGCTCACTGAATCCAGAACATGGCTGGGTACATAGTAGTTGCTCAAAAAAATTGCTTTGTTTATGAAATAATGATTGATTAGTACCTGATAAAACAGAATTCAACTAAAGGAGCAGGAAAAAAATGCACCAAAGGAACTGGATCTGACTGCCCTCTGATCATGTGCCTGAGATGTTGTCACTGTTGAGAGGGACTCTCCTTTGGAAAGTCCAGTTAAATAGCCCTCCGTGTTGAGCCTCATCGTGGGAACACAAGCACCCACATGACCAGAGCCATTAGATGTTATAATAAAAATGGAATTTTGCTTTTTTCATTTGAACTTTACTGGATCCTTGAGTAGTCTTCCAACTGCCCGCTTTGGTAACAGTGGTTCAAATACCAAATGAGTATTTCTTTTCATTCATTTGAGCTTCTAGAAGTGCCACAAATTTACTCTCCCACATTGTAGGAAATGATTCCAGCGAAGGCTGAACAAGATGCAACCTTTCACCCTCTAACTCTATTACCGCTGGGGTGAAGCCTTTGTTAGTCCAGATTTATAACCCTTCTGCGTTCGCATCGCCTCGTGGATCCGCGAGCGCCGCGCCTGCATCTGTTGCCAGAGAGAAAACGTTTGCTCAGTGAATTCTCTTGGTCTTTATCTCCTTTCTCTTGAGGATTGTTAGAAAATAGAGCATTGACTCCCGGTCTCTTTCTTTCTTTTTGTCCCCTCTGAGCCTCTTGCCATATAACAAGATTGTTAAAGACAAATTGCTAACCATCCCTCTTACACACACACCTCATTAAATTGGTTGCACAATTTCCTTTCATTGTTTCTCCAGGGTTGCTGTAGGAATATAGCCATTTATAATAACTGCCACTGTCAAGTGTAGCTGCCAGGCTCAGGTGAGTGTGGATATACTCTGTGTTTTGCAAAAGGTTTTCTTTCAGGTACAAATGATTTACTTCTGTTTCCTTAGATCAATGATTGACATGTTAGGAGACCTTAAGTGACCTGGGGTTCGTGTTGGTTTTAATGAATTGTGCTGAAATACTGGGAACTACAAGAGAGACTTTTGAATGGGCAAAATTATGGGTCATTTGTCATCATCATTCTCATCTCCAGCATTACTGACAAGCTAACATGAATGGACCAGAGTAAGCCTCCCTCACCACCTCAGCCCACCCAATTAAAATCCCACATTTCAAAAAAAAAAAAAACAAATGAAAATCCAGAGAGACAGCACATGTTTTGGACAGAGCACCTGCCCTCAAGCTGAGATGCCTGGAGGAAGTCTTAATTCTACTGCTCTAGTGTGTCATGGCCTTTGAACCTCAGTTTCCCCATTAAGAAATGGAAATATTTTTTTAATTCTAAAAATTAAAAAAAAAAATGGAAATTAAAATGCCCTCCAATCTACCTAACAGAGATCCTAAAACCATTCCACAGCATATTTTGTGTGAAAGTGCTTTGGAATGTATAAAGCAGCAAACACGTGGAAAACATCCCGATCAACATATGAGTGGACTGTCATGCGCTTGGCAAAAAGCCTTTTCTGTGCAACTTGTAGGGACTTACTCAGGAGTCAGAAAGAGGATGAGAAGAGAAGGGGTTCCAGTGGGAATGTGCTTCTGGGATTCTTGGAGTCTCCAAAATCCAGTTCTGAACATCATAGACCATAGTGCCTTCTGTGTTCATCAGCTTTATATTGCTGTGACCAAAATACTTCACAAGAACAACTTAAAGGAGAAAACATTTATTTTGGCTTATTATATCAGAGTTTCATTCTATGATTGGTCAACTTCATTGGTCTGGGCCCAAAGTGAAGCAAAACATCTTGGCAGAAGGGCATGTGTAAAGAGCATCGCTCCATTCACGGCCAGGAAGCAGAGAGAGCAAGGGAAAGGGGCCATAGGGAAAATGCACCCTCCTGTGACACACCCCCAGTGACCCACTCACCTACACTTAGTCACTCCAGGATGGACTGATTAGGTCACAACTCTCACAATTCAATTTCTTTACCTCCAAACATTCCTGCATTCTCAGAGGAGCTCTGGGGAACACCTCATAACCCAAACCATAACACCTCCTGCAAACTCAGAGCTCAGTAAACATATCAAATCATCAACTGAGCAATTTCTTAGGAAACACATGGAACCCGAAAACAGTAACTTCCGTTTACGAGAGGGAATAATCACAAAACTCAAAGTAAATGTGGCAACTTGGCCAGTGAACGCAGCAGTAAGAAAACAAGAAGGAAAGCGAAGTCTGTCAGTGCTCAGTCCAGTGAGGGCCCGAGGCTACTCCTAGCCCTGCTCACTGGAGAACACCAAAGCCCTTGAACCTTCCCTCTCAGCTCCATCCTGGGCCTCGGCCAATGCCTCTGTGCTTCATAGCAGTTTGGGAGTCCTGCACGACTCCTTGGTGAGAGTGGAGTTGATCTTGCTACCCTGCTGTCCCAGGCACCCACACACTCAGCCAACAGCAGTGCTCCCTCAGTTCGATCTCTGTTTTCCTCCACGTGATTGTCACTGAAGTCAAACAGTTGGCCTAATCCAACTGATACCAAGTTCACCATACTCTGTGCCCATCCGTGTTGGGATCACCCTTGTTAGTGCCCTTGGCAGAACCCACCTTGCTTCCAGTCTATTGCCCCTGCTCTCACCAACTCACTAATACAATGGTCTTGTCTCACTACCATCTCAAACTGGGCTCGCGGAACCACAGGCACTCTTCAAAGCCTTTGTGGTTCTGGAGGCAGATATATTGCGGGGGAAGGTACCTCTCTGCAAGTCAGGGAGCCCAGGTTCAAATCTCAACCCCATATAAAAGTTGGTGGGACTCTGGGCAAATGTCTAAATAAACTTTATGTTCTTCCCCTGAAAAAGTGCCTACCAATAGCGATATCCTTAGAATAGAGTGAATATATTTTAAAACATGACATAAACTACATGATACTATAAAGCTTAAGAGTTTTTTTTTCAGTTGTCCAAAAGCAAAAGATGTAGAATTTATATGATTGGACTCTAGGCTCTCAATAATGACTTGTTAAATGGATATATGAATGAATGAAACCCATATTTCAATTTTTTGCTTAAATGAAGGCTGTGAATCAGATGAAAATATGCATTCATTTTAGACATCTCCCTGTATCCTGAAAGTGACCTAATTTTTTAATTAACAACTTCCTCTTTTTATGACAACTATTCTTACTTGAAAGCTCCACTGTTAATACCTATCATTCATCCCTGACTCCTTTATCATTTACTTTTATAACTATAAAAGTCTACTTATATGTCTCCCTGGGATCTCCTGTTGGGTTTAGAGAGGTGCTGCCCATGGCCAATAGAAGTAGCTAGAGTTGTAGGTTGTGAGTCACAAATAAATCAAAGTGACAGGTGGAGGCTAAAACCAGGCAAGGAGATGAGCAGAAAAGCAGTGCCAAGGTAAGAGGCTGAACTCAGGATAGGCAGGGAGAAAATCAGAAACATCAGAGCTGAGGAAGCTTTCAGAATGGGAGGTGACAGACGGAAGGCAGGGTTGAGTAGTCCTGAGGGACTGAGGAATAACACTTGCCCTTTGCAGGTGGTCAGCAAACAGACCTTGGTGTCACCAGTCTCTCCATTCTACAATCTGCCCTGTATTCAGTTCACCTCCTAAGATCTGCTTTGCTTATACACACACACACACACACACATACCCCTTTTTTGCACCGAAGCTTCCAATGTCTTTCCCTGGCCTCCTCTACAAATTCACTCTCCTTCTTTAGTGCTCAAGATTCCCACACTTGTCCCTAAATCACCTATCACCTTTTTCTCCACCCTACAAGTCCCACATCTTCAGCTCCAAGCATTATTCCCCAATTCATCTGACACCTTTCCATTTCTGTGTTTTTATACCATTCCTTCCATCTAGAAAACCATTTTTTTTTCATTTTGTCCCCTCATATTTTAATTGTTCTTCAAGATGAACAAAAAGAAACCAGAGTTGAAGTGGTAAAATATAAACAAACAAAAAAGAAACTGACTTCATTCAGGTACGTTGAGATAGGAAGAAAGAAACCTCAGTAGAAAATGGGGTTCAATTCAGAATACAGCTTGGGCAAGTGGGAATTTATAGCCAAGGAGCTGAGTGGAGATCGGTGGATGGAAAATTACCAAGAGGAAAAAACAGGGACAGGGGGAGATTTGGGATAAACTGACCCAATAGGATTCTTATAGAAGATGGGCAGGGTGATGGGACATCACCAGGGGCTGCTGGAGGATGAGGAGCCCTATCAGGAATTAATGATAATCAGAGGATGGGGGATTCTGGGTCAACCAACTATCAGAGTTTTTATTCAAACCGTATTTTTACAGGGAAATGCACAGATGGGTCTAGGAACAATTCGGTCAAGCAAAGACTCTTTGTCAGGCCTCAGTGCAAACCCCTCCTCTCCATGAAGCATCCCAGGAATATCGGGCCTCTAGTTACTGGCTCTTCTCTGAATCCCCAAAGCCCCAGTTTCACATTATCAGTTTGGGATGAGTTTCTTGTAAGATGGTATTACACTGTTACCTTTTGTCATTTCTATGATCTAATTTTCTTTTGGTTTATATCGTTTTCATGTAAAGAATCTCATCACATTCTTTTTGTGTGTCTCAAAAGGGCCTAAAAAAATAATACCACAAGTACAGCAACCCTTAATAAATAGGTTAATCGCCATCCTAAAATTATTGACTTTATATTTCCTTCCGTCCATCCTAAGATCATCCTAAGACAACAAGCAGCATCGTAGTGAAACTGATCGTGCTCTGGAGCCAGACCACCAGGATTCAAATCCTGTGGTGTCATTTACCACCTGTGTGACCTAAGCAAATTAACCTATTTTTGCCTAAACTTTTCCCATAGGGCTGCTATGGTGCCTAAGGAATCCACATGAAGCCCCTGCATGGACCGAGTACTTAATAAGTGATGGCTATTATTAAAGGCAGAATCAAAAAATACATTCAATGTTCCCATGTTTCGTATCTTCTATTTAGACTAGTAGTATGACCTGAAAGAATACATTAAAATGTGAATAATTAAATTTATTATGTTTCTTTGAATGCCAGAATTAACTTGAAATGTTTTTCCCGCTTATGAACTGACGTTGTATCATTTCTTAAGGGTCATCAAACATGTTTTGGTTGACTCTCCAGGATTCAGAATGAAGTCTTGGAGTCTTGGATCTATAAAAGAAGTAAAGCCCTTTGGTTCAACAGAAAAGGAGAGAGAGAGTGTGTGAGAGAGAGAGAAACAGAGAAGCAAATCTGCCCTCTCACTATCCTTCAATTGTTCTCAGTCCTCAAAATGGAGTTTGATTATTTTTAATAGCAAAAATGTTGCCTTAGACCAATTCAAAATCGATTTATTAAAATTGACAGATTATCCAATCCTTTACCATAAAAGGATGCACTCACACGTCCTGCAAGCTTTTCTCCAAGAAACCTGGTATTGCAAATGCCTTCCTAGAATGCTATCAATTTAAATGATTGAAAAAAATAACACATAATAAGTGACAGATTTTTCAAATCAGATAAAGATGGGAACCAGATTATCTGTCTGGGGGTGATAGATTGCAGCAATAATAAATTCACTTGAAGACACTGGATCAATTTTTAATCAAGCCAAGAATTATTATTGCAGAAAGATAAAATGACCCATGAGAAGATGCCTTAATTTTCCACCAATCAAATTATAGCCTTTCTAAATAAGATGTAATGAGATCCATGGAATATCCAGGTTACACATCCCACCTAATTACCCATGTTCCCTGTCATGTAGTGATATACTAGTGGTAAACTGACCTCTGAATTTGCCCAGATGAAAAGGTAATTAGTTTTTCCACTAGGCTGTAGTGAAAATAACAGCAGTGACACATGTCATCTCCTTCCACCAAGTCACAGTCTCTGAGGTGTTTGTTCTTAAAATATACAGGATATGACCTACTGGGTAATAAACTACACAGTCATTAAGTGAAGCTCGTGTCTGACAGAAAAACAGTGGCCATCTCTAAGTTGAGAAAAAAGGGGCTGGAGGTAAAGCAAATCAGTCTACACTTGACATTCAACTTTATCAGCAGGGAACAAACCCCCCTCCCAACTCTACCCCAAGAATGAACAATCAGGAAATGGAGCTAAAAATTACTAACCACTGTGAAAACCCCACTGAGAGGCCAGGTCCGTATTTTCCATCTGCCCCACTTGTTCCCATCCATCCTTTCAGGCTAAGACTCTTCTGTTTGGGATCTCTCCCAACTCAGCCTCCCTTCCTTTTCCTCCAAATATTGAATCAGTGTAAATCTAAGAATCCTTCCGAATGATTGCCCATGGACACACTTTCACATTCCTGCATTCACTCAACAAACTTTCACTGTGTGAGCAGACACACCCCTTTTCCTTTCTCCAATTAAAAAAAAACTATACATTTTATTATAAATTGATAGTATGTTTTTAAATTTAATAACTGGAAAAAATTAATTACAGCTGTAGTATCTTCCTTTGATATTTCTGACATTACAAGATCTGAAGTTCGAAAGGTAAGTTTTCTGAGAAGCAAATCCTTTCTCTAATCCTAGAAACAGATGATCCTGCCTGGATTAAACTGTCATCAAATGCACATGCTCTTCATTCCTGTCGTGGAACACATACTGAGCTCTTTTAGTATCAGGATTTCCAATATTTACCAAATATTCAATCAGTTTATCACTTCTCTCAATGCAAATGAAACTTGTGTGTGCCTGTAAAGAGATTATTAGTGGTGACATAAACCAGGCATGGTGGCACATGCCTATAATCCCAGCTATTCAGGAGGCTGAGGCAGGAGGATCACAAGTTCAAAGCTAGCCTAAGCAACTTAGCAAGACCCTGTATCAAAAAATATATATATAAATAAAAAAGGGCTGGGGATGTGACTCAGTGGCAAAGCACCCCTGGGCCCAATCCCTGGTACCCCCACCCAAAAAAATTTGGTGACATAGGTGACATTTAGGTAATTAACTGTCAATTTGAAATGAAGTCTCTTTTACTTATTCCTGTCATTACGTCCTTTGAAGAACCACTTGCATTTCACCAAGATTGTACAAATTACTAAGATCTTCCATTTTCAAACACACTGCAAGGCCAACCCAGAGTTTCCTAACTGATGGCTCTCAAAAAGACACAGCACCTATAAAAATGAACAGTAGAACAGATGTCCTACCAAAAAATACATTAGGCTCAATAAATGCATTTACAATGAGTTATTTTTCCCAAATAGGGACATTTGTCCAAGATTCTGTCTTTTGAATCACTCCATATACATTTAACCCATTTTCAGTAATGCATGATCCTTCCATCACCAAATCCATATAGCATGCTTACAGTAAAAAAAAATTATTGACAAAAAAATCACCAGCTATTCTAGCTCCAACACCAGCTGTTCTCATCACTGAGCATCCCAAAATTTATTTAATAATAATAACTAGCATATATTAGTTATCTTATTTTTATGATTTAGTATATATGCTATGAACTGAATGTTTGTGACTCCCCTAAATTCATATGTTGAAGTCTTTCCCCCCAACTTGAAGATATTGGGAGGTGGGGTCTTTGCAAGGTAATTAGGTTTATGAAGCATGAAGGTAGAGCCCCAAAGATGGGAAGAGTACCTTTATAAGAAAAAGAGATGCCTTTTCTCTCTGCTATATAAGGATATGGCAAGAAGGTAGCCATCTGTAAGTCTGGAGGAGGATCCTCGCCAAGAACCAGATCTGCTGGCACCTTGGCCTTAGACGTCCCAGCATCCGGAACTGTGAGAAACACATGTCTCTTGTTAAACCACCCAGTCCTTGCTGCATTGTTATCACAGCCCAAGCTAAAGCAATGTATAAATACACATATACACTGCCACATTGCTGGTAGGACTGCAAACTGGTTCAGCCACTCTGGAAAGCAGTGTGGAGAATCCTCAAAAGGGCTGGAACCACCTTATGACCCAGCTATCCTACTCCTGTATTTTCCCTAAAGAGTTAGAATCACCATTTTATAGAGATATGGCTTCATCAATGTTTATAGCAGCTCAATTTACTATAGCTAGACTATGGAACCAACCCAGATGCCCCTAACTTGACAAGTGGATTTAAAAACTTTGGTACATATGTGCAATGGAATACTACTCAGCTATTAGAGAAAACAATATTATGGCTTTTGCAGCCAAATGGATGGAGATGGAAAAAATATGCTAAGTGAAATACCCCAATTTCAGAGACTCAAGGGCCAAATGTTTTCTCTGATCTGTGGAAGCTAGAATACAACCAGAAACAGTATGATAGATGGCTAAGCTAATAATATCCTCAACATGTATGAATTTTTACACGAACAGGGGGAACCTTGCCTAGGATGCCTGGAGACGCAGGCAGAGGGACAAGAAGAGGGGAGGGAATAGGAAGGACATCAAGGAGACTGGAGAGAGGGAGTATGGGAGAATCAACTCAGAGGGAAACCTCCAACCTCCACGAGAAGTCCATTTAACATAGCAGTTTAATTGGGGGAAAACATGGAACCATGGGGAACCCAAGGGGGAAAACCATGAAATGGCATCAGCCTTGGCTTACTACATGAATATACATTTTTCTTGATCATTTGATGATTCCCCCTTCATTGTAAGCCCATATTCAACAAATAAAAAAATAAAAAATAAAAATAAATACATTACATAATATGATAGTATTATACATTACATTAAGCTTAATATGTTAGGTATAAAATAATATGAACTAACAGTTTAGGGCACTCTGCTATCAATTTTATAGTCATTGTCTCAGTCCAACAACTCAAAATGTAACAACGTTATTCCAATTTTACAAATAGAAAAATCAAGGTTTGAAGGGGATAGCAACTGCACATTGCCCCTCAGGAGATAAGGACAGAGGAAACCTGTCTCAACATTGAGCCACTAAGACACAGCTGGGTTCTCCGGGGAACTGGTCAAATGCATTTTCAGTTCAACCTTAACTAGGATTATAATTCCTGGACAACACAACTGCTACTATGTCCCACAAGTGATTTTTCCACCACTTTTATGACATTGTGGCTTGGCTGTTACTGTATCTTGGAAATAATTGGCTCAAGCACAAAGAGAATCTTCCTTGATTTAATGAATTCCAGCAATTCATCGCTTGGCTCCCCCTTCCTTGCTAATTTATTAATAACAATTACAATGAAATTGGCATGCTGTATGAATTCTTACATTCTCTCTCTACCTTAAAATATCATCCATGGTGATCTTAAAAGGTGATATGTTAAGATTTACAGTTTATTACCAGTAACATAGCTATAGCCAATTGACCATAAAAGCCAACTATTTTTAACTAATTCAAAATGCCCATTGTAATGAATGGAATATTCATTTGACTATGTCTGTGGAATATTAATATTGTCAAATATCCTTGTGCATTCTTGCTCTTGATTAAAGCAATACCTATACATTTGTTGAATAGACATTTCTTCCTTTGTACCATGTTCTTAAGGTTGAAACTGGATAGCTAGTCAAACACAGACAATTGATCACAAATTTATATTATTAATTATTCGGATGCAGGCAAGTAGCTCATGGAATGACAATAAATACTTTCACAAATCTTCTATTAGTGAAAACTGTTTTAAACTGTACATCATTATAAATGAACTGATTCTCATAGTCTAAACAAGCTCATATAGGGATAGCTCATAGCGTGTGCTGATATGGCCCAGAAGACTTGATCTCAATGGTCTTTCAGCACATTACTTTCATAACCTTGCTTCCTATTATTGTATAATATTAAAACATCCCTTTCTAGCCTGACCAATTGTCCTAGCTTACCTGAAACCATCTTTTGCACAGAAATTTCTGTATACCAGGAAACTCCTCAGTTCCAGGATCCTCCTAAACCTTCTTTCAGACTTTCACCCCAGAGCTAACCCATGACCATAAAATCTCTTAAAATGTGTTGAAAGCACCACTGGCACAAAGTGCAAATGGCTTTGTCCAAAAGTATATGATTCCCAATATGTACAGCTCTTAGGAAATTGCTTCCAGCACGGATCAATACAGTGGAACCTGCTGGCCCAGACTCTGGGTGCTGAATTCCTTTCACCTGGAAGCTAACACAGCATGACAGCAGTAAACAGAGCTCCAATTTGTTCAGGGATATCCTTGTCAGAGTTAAGAAGGCCCAATGAATGCAGGTGCTAGCCTTTCACCAAGAAAATAAAAGTAGAAAGATATCAAGTTTGAGGTCAGAAAGGATACTAAATTTAGTATTTAATTGAATAAATTGAATAAGATGAATCTGAGGTGCCTTTGGAAGAGTCAAACAGATGTATCCTATAAGAAGTCCAGGTATAAGACTCTGGGGCCAAGATGAGAGGGCGGGCTGGAAATCCTGGCTTCAGGGCCACTAGATTATAGGTGCAAATTGAAATGGATGAGAAATGGAATGGTGAGGAGGCAGGCCCAGGGAGCAGGAGTGAGAAAGAGAAGGCAGGGATGAATATCTTGCCTAAGCCCTTGAGTCATATTAACTGGCTGACCCTGCATTCCACTAAGCTCATTTCCTGTGTATTCACCTGGCTGAATTTGAACTGGCTAGGAGTCCAAGTACCCTGACCTCTTGGTTAGCACACTCTGAGGCTGGTCCTGGGAGCCGTCAGGTACTTAAAAGCTTGTATTTGAGCAAGTTTTTCCACACTTCCTTTCTTTGTGTCTTTCTTTCTTTCAACAAATATTTACTGAGCACCAGTCACTTGCCAACCATTTCTCCACACTAGAGGCAATGAACTAGAAAGCACAGTTTTACTACAACATAGACTCAAAAGTTATATTTACGAGAAATGAGCTAATGTCTTATTATAGTAATCTTTTAAGTTTTGCTTTATTAAAAAGAGTGGTAGAGCCGTAAAGTCTCAAATTTATACTTCCAAAGAGAAGCTGAAGAGCATCCTATGGTTACTGAAGGTAGAGATGTTCTTCGTAAGTCATTAAGCACTAACGTTTTGGGTAAACACAAAATGTATTATTAAAGGAAAACATGATAGAGTTTATAGCAAGCTCATGTCTCAAAACTATGCTGATGTAACCCCCAGCCTTCGCCTCTTCCAATGTGACAGTCGAGGGACAAAACATGTCTCCAGAGAAGGGTCGCAGGAGTTCCCAGAGGGAAGGGAGAATGCGACCCAGGACCAGTGGGGTTTTTGGCATACATGATGGAAAAGAATTGCAGCATGAGCCAGACAAAGGGGTAGACAGAGGTTTATTTAGGGAGTAGACACACATTCAAGGAAGAATGCAGGCTCTATTGAGAGTAAGAAGCCCCACCTTGGGGGGTCCAATATTCATAGAAGGGCTGTAGGTAAGGGTAGGACTTGACTGGCACTGCACAATTTTGGGCCAGTTTTCCCTGCCCTTGTGTAGTTTCCTCACTTTACAAAGCCACAGGCCAAAAGCATGTCACTCAAGATTTACAACTGTGCTTTCCGAATCTCAATGGATTCCTTTAAGACTCAGTGTATCTCTCTCTTTATCCTAAATCCCTAACTCATAACCCTCCATCCGTTTAGCATTCCATAGAACAAACCTTGATTATCCTTTATAATATCCATATTTTGCCGCTGCCTAGAGTGTTGGCTTCTGTATCGAGGTCATTGGGATGCTCCCTACAGTGCCTCTGCTTACTAATGGAAAGCTCACTAAGATAATATGAAGGCATAAGGCATATGGTTGGCTCTTTTTGAAGAACCCGAGCCATTCAAATAGTATTACTAAAATGTCCTCCTTACTTCCAAGAAAGCAATAAAATGATTCTTAATCAAATGTTTAATGTTTATTATAGCTAGAATATTAATTTTAGGTCAAATTTATGATACACTGGATTTGTACTTTTATATTATATAGACTTTATAGTTCATTGAGATTTCTTATATAATCGATGTGTACAGTATATTCAAGCCCATTTATATGACAGAGCATAATTTCATTCTTTAAAATTATTACAGAGGTTTATAGCTGTCGCATCTTTGCTTTTATAACATATTTTTGTCACGTCTATGGTTTATTTAATGGTAAGTTCTTGGTCAGGATTCCAATGCCAATTATGACATTGTTCTTATGGGAAAATGTGACTGCTTTATTGTAGTTTCCAGGAATAGATTGTGTAGTCAAAGACAGAGACTAATTTTGCTTTGAAAAGAACAACTCTTAAGGGCGTCCATGTGTGCGCGCGCGCGTGTGTGTGCGCGAGAGGCTATGCACATATAAAACCCCTTTTCTGCAAAAGACAAATCGCTGGGTACCCTCTTCCACCTTTCAGACTTTGATGGACTCCTGGACTCTTTTGAGGTGTTTTATGCAACTCATACAAGTTTAGTGATAGAGTGGGAACGGTTACATGGAATTGTCCTCCTGTGCATCAGGCACCCAACCTCTCAGCTACCATTTTCCCCAAGGCAGGTAGCAAGAAGTTCTCAGTAACTCCAAGCAGTCCCTGCCTTCTGCACATTTTCAGTGAATGGAGTACAAGTCTAGCTGCTTCCTCTGAGATGGAGTTGGGAAAGACCAAGGGCACAGTGTCACAGAACCCACCAGAAAAGTCCACAATGCTAAAGTTCAAGTCCAGGTCTTTGGTGTGAGTCAAGATGTTCCTTGATATTCATGGTACATTTTATTGAAGAATGTTTCTTACCTTCTGCACATATGTCCAATTCTTCCAAAAGGATTTCCTGAAGGACACTATTTGTAATGCTATTTATAATCACATGAATAGCCATGTTCAAAATCAAAAGTACCTATCTCATTCGCTTAATTATTTTAAATATGATGAATTTTTTTAAATATGATGAATGAGTGAGTGAAAAATTCTAGGTGTCCTGAAATATTAAGATACCTATGGGATTGGGGATTTAGCTCAGTGGCAGAGCGCTTGCCTAGCATGCATAAGGCCCTGAGTTCGGTTCTCAGCCCTGAAAAAACAAAAAAAACAAAAACAAAAAAAAAACAAAAGATACCTAATAAGACAGAAGGCATGGTCAAGGGCAATGGCACATGCCTGTAATCCCAGAAGCTTGGGAGTCTGAGGCAGGAGGATCACAAATTCAAAGCCAGTCACAGCAACTTAGCAAGGCCCTGAGCAACTTAGTTAGACCCTGTCTCAAAATTAAAAAGTACAAAATGGGCTGGGGATTTGACTCAGTGATTAAGCACCATTGGGTTTGATCCCTAGTATCCAAAAAAAAATAAAATAAAAAAACAAAGGAAAGTTTGGAAAATTTTGCTAATCAACCTTCAAAAACAAATGCATTTGAAACATCAGAATAGAATAAGATTCGAAATATGAACCTATATAAATTTATGTATACGTCACCTGTCTATATCCCAAACCTAAGCAATTTCAGTTTAGCACCATATTTTTATTGCTCAAGCCATAGGACATGTTATGATTGGCAGTGATAATGGCAGTGTTCATGCCAGGAAATGTGCCTGGACGTAAGGGGTAGGGAAGACCTCTGTCAGCCTGGGATACCAGGTGCAGTGTCTCTCGTAATAAGGTTGTCAAACTGGCCCAGAATACAGTTAGGAAAGCTGGTGGGTTCTATTATTCAGAGAGAACAGCAAGAGTCCAGTCAGTGTATCTGTTAGGATGCAACTGCAGCCAACCAAAACCACTCCAACAAGCTTCAACACAAAATGGTTTATTACTAGGCATTAGGTGATTTCAAACATCTTCACAGAGCTTCCAGTCATCATTCCCAGTGCCGGAATACGATGGGCAAAACCCAACACCTTGCGGAAAACCCATGAGTGTGGAACGTGGCAGCTCTGGCCTGCTCTAAACCAGCAAAGTGGATGTCCCATGCCCCATCTGTGGCTCCAATCTACTTTATTCCAAAACCTACCCTTGTGCACAGGCAGAATCAACATAGGACACCAAAACCGAGCTGAGGGGGAATTTTCTTCAAGCAGCTTTTTGTTTTCCAGCATCTGCAACACAGGAGGCTGGATGATGTTAAGATCCCAGATGGGAAGGTTGGTGTCAACACTGGGAATCCAGACCAGCAAAGGAGCAAGGGAAGGCCAACAATAAGGATTCCCTTATGTTCCCTTATCTTCCCTTATAAATCTGGCTTATTATCCAAGCTGGTAGACTAAGCCAAGGCAGAAAAAAAAATCAAAGATGAGAATTGCCAAGGCTGGAGGGTATGTGGCAGAGACCATATTCTCCACGGAAGAGGAAAGGCTTGCTAGCAGGGCTGCAGTCAAATGCTCATTTAGTTCATTTGCTTATGTATCTAACAGGCATCTAGGAGCTTCCTGGTACAAATGATCCCTTTCATCCTTTAAGGAGCCAGGGCTGCTACAGGGGACATTTGATGGAAAGCAATCAACTTAACTGAAGTCCCAGCCACAGACTTTTTGAATTCAACTCATGGCATCTTCTTCCACCCTTTACTACCTGCCGTTCCCATGGGACAGTCTATTACAGCAACCAGGATGCAGCCAGGGCATGGAAAGTAACAACAGTTTCACTCAAGGGAGATGAGGACAAAGCTGCTGCTCATCCAGTGAAGCAATCAGCTTCTGCTCTTTGCAAGGTCTGCCACAGCTGTCACTGCCTGGGGCTTTCCTCAGCAGTGTTTCACCCGCTGGACAGTGAAAGGAGGTTGCCAGCCCCCAGATTGGAGAAATGAGAAACAGAGGCCAGGCCTTCCCAGTGCACATGTATGCCCAGCCTTTATAAGTCAATATCTTTACAAGCTCTTTCAATCAAACCTCACCAATCTGAATTTGGTAAGTAGACCTCTGATACAAGTGCACCCCACTGTTCTTTGAGGCCAGTTCTACTCTGGTAATCAGAGATCTACTCAACTGATATTGATTTTAAAATGCTGTTATTATTCAAGTAATCTCTACCTGTTTTATTTGCTCTCTACTACAAGCTTGGGATAGAGGCAGGAAAAATATATGGATCCCTACTTAAGGATGAGAACACTGGAATTTGGTACAGATGATGAATCTTCCCAAGCTATATAATGTTCACCTGAAGTTCCCACTAATTACAAGAGCCAAGGCGAGGGCAGGGGTACTCCCAACTCCAGGTCAGAGCTTCTGTAATTTGGAGCCAGACCCCAGAAATAAGTAAGAGGGTCCAAAGCCCACTGCTGAGCTGGATTAAATCCTCAGACGTAAGAGCACCACCAGTGTGGTGGCACATACCTTGGGAGACTGAGGTAGAAGGATCTGAGGTAAGCCTGGGCAACTTTGCAGGACCCTATTTCAAAATAAACAATAAAAAAGGGCTGGGGGTTTAACGTAAGGGTAGAGCACCCCCAGTTCATTCCCCAGAGTACCTCAGAGCACTGAGCCTCCCCAGGAAAATTAAAATATTTTATTGCAAAGAACCCTTCTTAAAATACAGCAAACTTTTCTGGCTCAAGTTGAGGAGAAATAATTTTACATAATTCTGAAAATGAATTAGAATTGAAGTAGAAAAAATAGAAAAAAATGAAAAGGAGAAAATCTAACACCAATTTCCAACCTTTTTCAACACCCATGTCTTACTGAAGTCTAACTGACTTTAAGACCTCTGTAGCTCCTTATAAAGTGCTAAATATACACATCTTTCAATTCAATGTTAATTTTGCTTTCTATACTTTCTAAAGATAATTGAAGCTACCTTAGCAGAAAGCTTATCTAATGGGAGTGGGTATAAAAGGGAACTCATTGCACACAACCCTACCGCTTAATATTTGTATTTCCAAGGAAGCACAAGTCCGAAGGAGGAGGAGGAGGAGGAGGAGGAGGAGGAGGAGAAGGATGAAGAGGAGGAGGAGAATGAGAGGAAGAGGAGGAGAAGGAGAAGGAGGAAGAGGAGGTGGAGGAGGAGGAGGAGGAGAAACACTGAGGGCAGCTTTTATTACAGCTAAGTGGGAAATAAATACTATTACCATTTTATAGAAGAGGAAAAGGAGGACCAATGAAATTAGGTCACTGCTTATCAAATTGAACATGCACACAAATGATTAGAGGATATTGTTAAAATGCAAATTTTGTCTTAGTAGATCTAATGGGACTGAGACCTGAGACTTCACACTCCCTGGTGATGCTGGTACAAGGACTACACTTGAGTAGCAAGAGATTAAGGAGGCCAGATTCACAGTCTTTAGCTCCATTTCTACTCACTGTTCCACTGGTTCCCAACCACCTCCAGCAGCATCCCCTAGAAACTTGTCCAAAATGCAAATTCTGGAGGCTAATCCCACATTTACTGAATGTAAGTTCCAACAGTCTCTGTTTTAACAAGACTTCCAGAAGTTTCCAAGGCACACTTAAGTTTGAAAACTACCACACTGCACCATTCCTTGGTTTTTATGTTTTAAGTCTTTCCTTCTATTTTATATTTGAGTCTTGGGATGTCTTTGCAGTTTTGACATATTACAACCCCTCTGTGCTAATTACTATCATACAAAAAGGAGTTTGTTCAGAAAAGATTGAAAACATATTACCCCTATGACAAAAAAAAATGCATTGCTTTCATCTTCTCCATAGCAAAGAATAACAAAACAACTTATGCATCTGATAAGATGGAATGCAAAGGAAGAACTTAACTGGCTTTCCAAATCAAATTGTTTATATGCTCTGGGGTTATAAAGTATAACTGAGCTGCTGCAGGCATGTGCTTTATACGTAGGAAATGATCATTCTCCTAGGCCTAAGCATAGAACAGATTTCTATGAAGGAATGAAAATGTTTCCCCAGAAAATTCCCCAGCACGGCAACAACAATGATGCACGCATTTCGTTTTCACATTCAGAACCATAGAACTCCAGTGCTTCCCCAAAGCAGGTCTCTGTGGCTGCCAGAGATCACTCACTCACACAAACACACACACACACACACACACACACACACACACACCTCTAAAATGGAGACTAAATGCAGCTCAAAACCTAGAAAAAGAGATAAGCATAGTAACATATTTCTATTTATTGAGTCAAGAAAAATAGAATCCCATTCTGTTCCATTCATGGTGTACTTAAGGTCTGCTTCTATCCTTACTTGATCTGACCCAATGCATTCATCCTCACTAAAGCTCCCACCTCATACCCACTCTGGCCAGACTCCAGTCAAGATATTTTATAGTTGAAAGTGTGATAGGCTCTTGATGACAGCACATATTTTCCCGCATCTGCACTAAATTCAAACCATTCTTCACAGCCCCATTAGACATGAGCAAAGTCACTTGTAGCCAGTAGGTGTCCTTTGATTGTATTTTTAGAATAGCCCATGAATAAAATAGAGTTGGATTACCCAAAGAAAGCTAGTAACTAAATATGACAGTTTGAATATATCAGGAGAATTCCACCATTTCATCTGGAGAAATGTCATTGGAAGTTATGTGTTGTATTCTGATTCCTGATTACCAATAATCCAAAAGAGTTAATTTAGGTGTTGAAAGATACTAGTAAGCAACACAAAAGCACAGTAATACTCAAAGCGATTGAGCAAACATGTATTGTGAGTGTGCACACACATGCACAAATACTTGCACCATACTCAAACACACACACATAAATGTTTGCACACCATGCAAGACCAGGAAAGCAGGCTTCAGTGCAAGAAATACCAACCTCATAGGCTTAAGCTATACAATCCTTTCTCCCTAAATTCCATCCTTTTCTCCAAAGCCCAAACTCCCTTTACTGTTATCTTTAGATATTTAATTAATTTGCACCCAGGTCCCCAAGAACTCTTATTCCTTAACTTCTATCTGAGTTTGGCCCCAGAGAATCAAATACATATTCACACTCTCAGAAGCTAAAGTTCTTGCCATATTTAACAAGAAGTATCTCTGACAGTAACTGGAGTTTCGTATCAAGGTAAATAAATGGTAAGATCATAAGAACATACTCCAGTGGCCCTGTGCATCCTGGAAATGCTAACATCAGAGAGCAAATTTAACATAAGGCCTCGGTGGAGATGAATTTTCTATAAACAAACAATGTGAAGAAAGCCTCACTTTTGTCATGTGTTATTCCCACTGAAGAGAAGATGAATATTCTGTTTCATATATTTGTTACCAGAAGCTGCTGCTTCATTTATTTAATAGGATGTTTTTCACTTCCTTACCATGTGGGCCCAGTTATCACCATATCTTGACCAGCAGTGGGTAAGCAATCTTAGCCAGCAGTGGATTTTAAAACAAATCATCCCAATTATTAAACATGCTATGGTGTTAACAGTTTAGCCCAATTGATATAAAGGTGGTTTATCTTTTTCTTTTATCCACATTTTATCTTCTAGGGCTAGGACATATTCCCTAGGGCAGAGTTTTTCAACCGAAGCACTATTGACATTTGGAAATGGTTGGGGGGGTGGGTAGTGGTGGTGGTGTTGTAGGGGCTGTGGTAGGCAGGTAGCCCCACAAAATCCATGTCCTGATTCCTGGAACCTAAGAAACTGTGACATTATATAGTTAAAGGAAATTTGGTTTACCAATGGAATTATATGTGTTAATCAGCTGACCTCAAAACTGGAGGATTATCTCAGATGATTGGGTGGCCCAATGCCCTTAGAAATGAGGAGGGCAGTTTGTCAGAGAGGGGTGATAATGGCAGAGGAAGGAGAGATTTGAACTGTGAATGGAACTTGCTCCACCACTGCAGGCTTTGAATAGGGGAGAAGGGACCTTAAGCCAAGGAATGCAGGCAGCTCCTAGAAGCTGGAAAGGGCAGGGGAATGGATTCTCCCCCAAAATCCCCAAAGGAAAGCAGCCTGATGACACCTTGGTTTTAGCCCATGAGCCCCATGTGGACTTCTGACCAATAATGTTCAAGATAACCTGCGTTGCTATGTCACTGAATTGGAGTAGCAGAGGCTACAGCAGCCCTTGCATTTAAAAACTTCTCTAGGGCTATACTATAGGTTGTAGGATATCTAGCAGCATCCACAGTCTGTACCCGCTAGGTGCCAGGAGCACTCTCCTCACAGTGATAACAATCAACACTGTCTCCAAGCATTGCCAAATGTCCTCTGAGGGGCAAAACTACCCCTGGTGAACCACTGTCCTCAGACTCCTACTCCTGTTTATGTTCAGAGTCATATTCTCTTCTCACTATCGGGGCAGAACTATGTATCAAACTTTGCAGCCAAATTTTTTCAATATCCCAATAAAATTCAGAAAGCAATATTTCTATTTTTAAAAACTGATAAAGAAATTTTTTTTAATTTTCACCACTCATTGTATTAAAACAAAACAAATTTCACTCAATAGGAGGGCAAGTGAGAAGGTATGAAAGATACAGGTCAAGGTCAGACCCATGAGGGGAGTTGGCCCATTATCAATGATGATAATAACAGCAATTAAAAAAGCAAAGATTGATATCTGTTATTTAATTTCCAAAACTGTTGGTGTGACTCAGGGGCATTGGACATTCTTGCCATCACCTGCAAGCTACTGTATCTGATACTTTGAAGGTGGAGATGGAGTGACATTTTATTCAGGGACCAAATAGATACAGATAGTTCTGGTTGTTCCCTGAGTGTTTGGAGGTTGAAAGGAAGTGATGAGGACCACAGGCAAGCTTCAGAAAGTAGCCTTTATCTGTGTCTACTCAAATCCTAAGAACCTCCCTATCTAATTGAATGTTCACACCACTTCTGATGAAAACACACACAGAGACCTTGGAAATTTCTGGAAAACAAATTAACTATGAGAACTGATGACGACTCCTTACTCCAAGTAGGTCTATTGCTTCTCTCACCCCAAACCTCTGATACTGTTATCTCTGGATCCACCTCAGGAGCTTTAAAACTTTGTGTCACAGGAATGTGCAAGCAAAATGTCCAGAGAAAATCTCCACCTCCATCTGCTCCCTGACATCAACTGGTCTTTAACTCCACAGGTTACATGGTTTTCCTTTGTCAGTCTCTTAATATCAAACAAATGGTTTGCCTCCGACCCAGCTTGGAATTTTTTGCAGTCCCCTTACTCCAGGAGCTTCCCAGATGACCCATCAGCCTTTGCCATCTCTAGGCACCCTCTTGTGTGACCAAGTGGCCATGCTCATCTTAGGATCAGCTTTGTCTTCAGTTCCCCTGGAGCAGGACCCTTTTCTCTGGAGTCACCTCATCAAAGCATTATTCACTGGAGGAAGAGCAAATCCCACGTCTGCCTGATGCTGCCTGGTAGGAATGACAGATTTGATATTTGTGTTTCTTTTATTTGTGGAGAATTGAGAAAGGGGCTGCATGGATGAGCAGAGAGAGGCAGGAAGACAAAGCAAGTGCCAGGACAGTCACTGACCCTTCCCGCAACAGGCAATAACTATCACATTCACATTATCCATAAAGGACCATTCTGCTAACGTGCATTATTTTCCTTTCCAGCTCTGCAATATCTGGCTCACTTTACTATCATATTAAATGTAAGAAATCAATGCTAGACCCTTTACCTTTGCAGAGTCCAACGTCAGGAATATTTCTTGGTGCTTTACCTGAATTTCCCTTTCCTTTGCTTTTTATTTTTTTTTTTTTTTTTACTCTGCACCAGGAGATAATTAGCCTCAGGGTAAAAAGAAAGAGATGGAACATTGCATCAGAAAGCACATTTGGCATATATTTTATTGACACCTTACTCACAGCATCCCCCCACCCCACTGAAATGAACAGTAGTAATTTAAATTGGTTGTATGATAAAGCTGTTTATTACTTTACACTGAGCTAAACAAATGGATGCCAAACTATTTCTAACATCCAGTCTGTAATTAGGGAGAATAAAATGCAATTTCACGTTGAACAGACGCACCTCAAATGCTAGCGGGTTGGTGAGCCCCACCGGAAACCGCATTCGGCGCTAGAGAGCCAGGTTGCCTCCAGTCTCCCTGCTTTTTCAGCAAGACTAGGATTGATTGTTCAGCAGTAAGTCCTGCCTTAGGCACCAAAATGGCAGAAAACACAGGACAAGTGGGGCATAAAATCTCACTAAGAAGCAGAACATTATCAAATTGAGTTGTTCACAACTTTCACCTCTGGAGCTTTTCAAGCTCGGCTAACAAGGCCCTGGCTGCATCCTGCTCAGGTGACTGCTGTATTCACTGGGGCTAGAGGGGAGAGAAAAGGAAAGAGCCTGAGGGTGAGTCTTCTGTCCCCCCCCCCTTTTTTTTTCAAGAGAGAGAGAGGGAGAGAGGAAGAGAAAGAAAGGGAGAATCAATTTTATTTATTTTTTCATCTGCTCTTTGTTTCTCCAACACTTAGTTGTGTACGTGGTGCTAGGGTTCAAACCCGGGTCCTCAAGCATGCCAGGCAAGTGCTCTAACCACTGAGCCATTGCTTCAGCCCCTTCTGTCCCCATTTTAAAGACAGAATCTGAAACCCCTGCTAAGGATGAATTGTTGATTATTTGTATTCTGGAAAAAGAGAAGGATTTAAAAGTTGAGTCAATTCTTTGGGGAAACTTCATACAACAAACATTTATTTGTATTTTGCATGTGAACATGATCAGCTATAGGAAAAAAAATGGACAACATGTAAGACACAATTCCTTTGTTGAAGGAGATACTTGTATGAGTAATGACAATACAACTCAAAATTAAATGATTGCTAAACGAGAGGTACAACCAAGTGCTTGCAAGCCACCCGCAATGATGAAGGGAATCAGGAAAGTCGGCCCAGTTGAGCTGAGCCTTTGAGTCGGACAAGGATGGCAACAGATGAAGAGGACCAGGGAGGGCGCTGGGAGGGGGAGCAAAGGCTTGCTGGAGTGGACATGCAAAGCACATGTGGGGAACAGACAGTGCTCCCTGTGAACTGGAAGCAGAAGCTGTACATACTTTAAGCAGCTAACTCAAACCACACCAGCACACAGTGTGCACTCAGTCAGTAGAGCCCAACATACTCCAAAGTGACTCCCATGAGTCACACTCTTGTACCATCCTCTCTCCTTGAGTTTTAATGGGACATGCAACTTGCTTCTGACCAATGGAATATGTCACCGCTGATTGCAAAGCGCTCCCTTGATTTGGTTACATTCTAAGTTCAGCCAGATACTCCCATGATCATGCTATAAGACTTTATCTTGCCAGACAGGAAGAGAGAGACTGCTTTACTGGTTTTGAAGTAAGAGTTACAAGACAGCCATAGAGAAGGACTGTGGACAGTCTCTAAAAGCCAACAGTAGCCTCCAGCTATTAGCCAGGAAAAAAAAAATAGGGAAGATGAACTCCGTCCACAGTGGGAGAGAGCATGAAAACAAATCTTTCCCTAGCCATAGCCCCAGCCAACACCTCTTTCAATAAGTCCCTGAAGAGGGTTTGGAAAAACCTTGCCTAGACTGCTGGCCCACAGACAGTGAAATAATAAAGGAGTGATTCTTGAAGCCAATAAGTTTGTAGTAAACTATTATGATGCACAGAAAACTAATATTGCAAAGGGTTGGCATTTAAGACAGAGCAGGGAAGGCCTTGAACATCACAGTAAAGGAACTGCGTCTCTCACAAAAGAGTAACTATTCACTGTTGCCCAAAACCCTTTTGTTTGTGACAATCCCGTGCACCTTATTAAATGAGCTAACATATGTAAAATGCTCAGCAGGGCGTCTGCAAAATTGTAAATGCCACGAGTATTAACCATTATTATTACTGCTGCTTTTATCATTATAATTTCTTGCCATTAAGACATTTCCTAAGGAGAAATAAAGCACTATTGCAGACAAATCACACCTGAAAAATAGTACTCTCTTTGGGTCCTAAGCCTCTGGGAGTAGAAAAAACTACATACTAACTTCCACTGAGAAAAATGTACATGTTCACATACACACATTTTACTACAGTGTCAGGAGGCTCTCAGATTAGAGCCAGTGTGTCAAAAGAATATGGAGAACGTGATGTTGTAAGGCAGGTGGGAGGGGACCTGAAAATCTCCAGAGACAATCTATTTTAGACCTCTGATTTTACCATCAGCTTTGAGTCCAAAACTTTGTAAATAGCCTCTTTGATCAGTATCAGTTATAAGTGCCGTGGGATGCTGCCAATAGAGAGATGTTTCCAGGGAAAGAGTATCTGATCCTCAGGTCTTTTGAATGATGGGTGATATCCCATACCTCCAGACTACTCTGTGATGAGACCTACAACACACAGAAGTCAAGCACAGCCACTGTAACCCGTGCTTGGGCTTTCTAACATTTCATACGCCACATATGGTACCCAGCAAAAAAGTGTCAATACCTACAGGAACTCCATCCATCCCTCCCACAAAACATTGCCATATGCCAATCCCAGTGGAAATGGCATGTGAGAAACTCAGGACTTGGCCAAATCTCTTAAGAGTCCACGGTCTAGAACACCAATAATTGAGTTCCAAGTCACCCATCCTACATTGAATGTTTCCATGCAATTAGTCCACATGCAAAGACAGGCTTCAGAGAATGCCTGATTCCATTTCTGTTTTAATTGATAACTATATGTTCTTGGGATTGCAAGGCATTCACAATTAAACTAACGTTTTAGCTTCCTGCCTGGGAAAATGTATTTAATGGACATGGAAATATAATGAACAACAAGGGGACCAATGAACAAAAGATAATATGCATGAAATTGGGGAAAAGTGAACCTCATTCCATCAACACATTCCGTTCAGATGTTCTGAAATACATATTTTATGTATATGCATGTATGTATATTACATTCACACAGTGGCTTGAAATTAATAATCAAATTTGCACATCATTTTTAATTAAATCCACATCTTTCCTGTCTCCCCAGCTGTTGGCCCGGTGTTTATGTGAAATACATCTGGCAGCCCTCAACATTCTCCACAGTCACCCGTCCTCTCAGTCCCCAGATACACCTGCTTTCTGCAGCTGGTCCCCCAACAGGTGCAACGGAAAGGCTGGTTGATGGGCATTGTAAACACCCCTGCTGTTGAGCAAATGCGAAGTAACAAAGGACCCAACTCTAACGTCAATATTCCTTCCTTCAGTACAAGTGGAAAACACCCTGTGTGAACTAAGCATGCCCGAGTCTCCATCAGTCACTTTCCCACTCCAGGAAGAAATGTTTCCGGTCAACTGGGCATTAATAGCTGTGTCACCTTCCAAGTTACGAATGAAGGTCCCCACGGAAAGCTCAGCCTTGGTCTTTCTTGGTTTGCTTGTGCTTCCAAGCCCTCAGCCAGTGGCCAGCATATTTCTTCTCTATTTGCCCTAATAAGCAAGGCAGAGATCTCCTCATGGTCCCCCAGTTTGTGACCATTAACCACCTGGTTTTGATTGAGAAGCCTGTAGACCCGTGCTTCCCACAGTACTTCCAAATGAAAAGCATATGGGAGCAACACACACTCTGAGAATCACTGCTCTGCAATTCCTTGTTGATGGAGTAGTAGGTATTTCAAAGCAAGAAAATCTCAGAATAAGATTCAGCATCTTGCAGGTTTGTTTTGGTTTGGGGTATTACCCCAAACCTGAAGTTTGGAAAGGGCTTCAGGTAATTTTTTCCTTTGGTGATCTGAAATATATATCTTACCCTATAGTGAAAGCATCCATGCAATTAGTTCAGATATAAATACAGGCTCTAAAACTATGCTCCGTGGCACCCAGGTTAATGGACTAAAGTAATAAAGCAATAGGTTATAATAAGGAATTTCAATACAATTAAAACCATAAAGCTAATGATGATCTGTTTCAAATGAAGCTCTAGATGAAAAGAAAGCACTAAAAGTCACTTATTCATTAAACAGTTTTGGTTCCACTCACAGAAGTTCACAGAGGGCATTAGTCATCTAAAGTATAAGATGCATTGTAAGTAAAATACATAAAAATGCCCTCATCCCACTGTTTGTTTCAACACTCTTCTTTCTACACCAATGTACTACTACCCACACACCTGTAAGGCAGAGTTCAAGTTCCACTCCACTACAATCATCTTGTAGCCTTTTAAGCCACATTCTAAGCCACTGCATACAGCCCAGGAACTTAGCTGGTGACCTGAGACACAAGAGGCCGGGTAAGGATGCCAAACCACCACGTTGCAAGGATGTTCCAAACCTACTTGGAAACGTTATTATGTCACAATGTGATCTTTAAAGGACCCTAGCTATTCCCAGGTAAGAATCCACATTGGGAAAATGTAGTCCCTGCATGAAATGACCTCCTAGTCCTTTCCTGGTTTCTTCCCCCTCAGAACTTCTTACTGATATTGCTGAAAGTAGGAGATAGACTCCGGGGATGAATGTACCTATCACCAAATAGAAAATTTAGAATTTTGTATTATATCTCCAAGAGCACCACTGCCCAAAGAGAAAAACAATGCTCTCCATTCGCATGCCAGTTGCTTGTGGTAGCCCAGAGGATGTGTCTCTGGGCATAAAAGGCCATAAAAGACAACCACATCCTATTGGAGCTTTCAGCAGAACACATCTATTGGCAAGTGAAAGCTCTATATGTGGTTTCCTTACATAAAATGGTTTGTAACTCCTGTCTTTTATAAATACTATCCACCTAAAACCTTAATGCTTTGACAAGCAAGCCATGAGGGGAAAAAAAAAAAAAAAAAAAAGAAAAACACTTGCTCTCTTCTCCCTGGTCTGCATTGTGATTCAAAGGCAGAACCCTGAATCACGCACTTAGTCAACAGGGTTAAGGGGACAAAGACTAGAAAGCTAACTTTCATGTTATTCTTGCTATCATGGGTCTAAGGCTATGCTGGGTCTTCCCTAGTGGCTCCAGATGGGCTCTCCAACCAGTTGCTCCCTCCTCTCAGCCCCATGAAGCTGACACCCATGAGCTGAACAGCGGTTCCCCAGTCCTCTACCTACTAGCTGCTTTGACCCACGCAGATCACTAGCATGAAGTGCAGAGGGAAAATACAGCGGGTATTTCCTGCTACTTCTTCCTGCCAGCTGTCCCTGGTCCGGAGCATGCTGTAATCAGGCACCTGGGATTTGTTCTAATCACGTGTGGTAAGACACATGGACGTCCAGATGACTGTCACAAAGGAAGAAGTTCTTATACTCACAGACATTAGCAAGAGCAAACAAAGAAGACCACAGAAAGGCGTACATGGAGATGCACCAGGGCCCATCAGGAGGCAGAGAGAGCTGGGAGCAGGAGTCTTCGTTATGGTTTCCAATGGAAGGCACAGGAGAGGAAGAGAAAGTGGGTTTAGGATTGGCTACTTTGAATAATTCCAGAAGCTCTGGGGCATAAGAGCTGTGCTGGTTGCCTGGTACCTGGACCTGGGGTGATTAAGGTAAGTGGATAGTGGCCCAGAGTGTAAAAACCCAATAAAAGAGATGGCTGGGTTAGGGCTCTTCATTGGTTGGTTTCCATGTGAAAGCAAAACTCCCAGTTGAGTTGTTCACTATCTCTAGGCCTTAATTAAGGAAGGGGGTATCCCTCTAGGGTCAAAGAAGCTCCACGATGCTATTGCATTCAAATACAGATCACAAAGACACAGTTAAAACACTGTGTTCCTCCTCAGACAGCTCTCTCCATGGAACTGGCCCACCCCCGTGCTGCTCCTTCTCTTGCCCCTACATCAACCTCAGGGCGACCATCATTCCCATCGTTGCTTCCCCCTGGTCCATTCCTTCAACTCTGCCTGCACCCTTGTAAATAGTCCTTTTATTAAACTCTCCTCCAAATTCCAAGTTCAAGTGTGCCATTTATTTCCTGTCCAGATCCTCACACATACAGTCTAAATCATACCTAAAAGTAAGTTACTAACCTACTAAAGCCTGGATTTGGGGAACCAAAAAAATATTTCTTATCTAACAACAAACAGTATAGAAACAGGATATTGGAGAGCAGAAATACCAGCCACAGGAACTAGCTAATTCCTAAGAATTCCTGCAAGAACATCCATTGAGAATCATGTCCCAGGCACTGCTCTCAGAGTAAGTAATGCTACCCTGGCTCTTAGGGAAAACTGGAAAGTGCCCTCAGGGATCTCCTTATTGGAAAAGTCAAGTGGGGAAGGGAGACTGTTCAATGTATGGTAAAAAATGATTTAGTATATTAACTAGTGATGCGGTATTGGTAGAATGGTTGGCACACTTGAGTAGCATCTTCATAACATAACCATTGCTCTTATGTTTGGTTCTAAATCAGAATCACCTTTGAGCTTTTTAAAAGTAAACACGATTCAATTCCAAGCTCAGTGAATATATGTGCCCCTGGTAAGAATGTTCTGTTTATAAAAAAAAAATAAACAAATAAAAACTGTAATGAGTCTCGGGTAGGGACTACTATCTCTTATATCTGTGCTAGTCTTCTCAAACCTCTATGTGCATAGGAGTCACCTAAAAGTCTCTTTAAAAGGCCGATTCTTATTCATTATGTCCAAGACGGGGCAATGCTATTGGTCTTTAAACCACACTGAACGTAGCCAAGTATCAATATCACACAATGAATTTATCCAATTTCCTATTGTTTGATATCTAGGTTCTATTTAATATTTTGTTATAAATAACGATGCAATCAACATCTCTGGACATACATATTAGAAGAAATTTCTGAATAACTTACTTTGTAATGGTTTATAACAGAGAAAAAAATTACTGAGTCAAAAAATGTTGTGAGCTCTTTTAAGCTCTCAATATATGTTGCTAAATCGATCTCTCTAATGCTCATGCCAGTTTATATTTCAAGCAGTCGTGTCTGCATATGTATTCCCTGGTATTCTTATCAACATTATATTCTTAAATCTTGCTTTTTTCCAGTTTGATAGGTGGAAATGATTTTTCATTTCAATTGGCATTTCTTATTAGAAAGATCTATAGCCTTTGTTGGATCAGCCTTCAATTATTCACTTTTTGTGTTTTCAACTGAAGTCTATCATTGATTTTCCCCCTCTTTATGAAACTACATTTCCAATTTTACAATTGAAGTAGGAGGGGGAAATAAAAACTTCTTTAAAGAAATTCAGTTTATTGCTAAGTTGTGAAAATATGTTCCTGTAAGGACTTCAAGGGAAAGCTTTCCCTAGTAATGCACAAAGATTCTACAATAAAATTGGAACCGTATACTTTTTCTTTGCCATAACATTTGTTTGTTTCAACTTGTAGCAGAAAAAGGCAAATTCTGTAGTTTGTTCCTTGAGGGATTTTTTTTTTTTGGCTTGGCAGTTTTAAAAAATCTTTTCAAATTAAGAAAGGAAAGCAAAAGAAACAGAAATGAAACTCCCATCAACATTTCTCCACACCAGAGTAAAATATCTGCACAAAACCACAAAGATGTCACAGTCAAATACTGATACTGCTGTATATATTTATGAAGTGCTGCAGTCAGAAACACGAAGTTCAAAATGCAGTGAGGATTTCATACTGTGCATGTAGAAAAGTATATTTTTCAACATCATAAAACTGAAATATTTAAATCTGTAACAGATATGAACTGTGAACACTGAATTCAATACTGCATGAATGGAAAGTTAAATCAGCAACAATTATTAAGCACTGAATATGTCCTATTCGTATATATATCCCATATATTCCAAGAAATATACCATTCAATCCCTGCCACTGACTACCTTAAAATCACACTACCTAAATTCATGATTAACTTTTGAGGACAACTTCATACATTGTCAGAGAGAATGTAATAGGAATAACCTCTTTGGAAAGCAATTTGTATATTTCTAAAGCCTCAAAATTGCTTATACTTTTTATTTTTTATTTTTAGGTACCAGGGATTGAACCTAGTGGGACTTAACCACTGAGCCACATCCTCAGCTCTTTTTATTTTGAGACAGGGTCTCACTAAGTTGCTTAGGGCCTCACCACATTGCTGAGGCTGGCTTTAAACTTGCGATCCTCCTGCCTCAGCCTCCCGAGCTGCTCAGATTACAGGAGTGAGCCACCATACCCAGCGCTTATACTTTTAAACTAGTCACAATTTATCAAAAGAAAACACGAAACAGAGAAAGACTTTTATGCACTAAGATATGCACAGTGGCACTACATACGTGACAAAAGAATGCCGACTTCAACGCAGAATGCAGGTTCCTTCACTCAGTATCATCACAACTGTGTAAATTTAAAAACCAAGCACTGGGAGGAAATAAAGAAATAAATCAACATGTTAACAAGGATTTTTTTAACGCCTTTCACTTTTATGTATTTTTCTAAATTTCCTAGCATGCACTGCCAAGTCCATGGTCTTTGGGTTCTTTCCAACTTCACTATCATCATATTATTCCAGATCACCATCACCTCATGCCTGAATTATTGCCATCTCTACTTCTGCTCCTCCACTTTTTTTTTTTTTTTTTGTACCAGGGCTGCTTAACCACTGAGCAACATCCCCAACCCTTTTTATTTTTGATTTTGAATCAAGGTCTCCCTAAGTTGCTTAGGTTCTCACTAAGTTACTGAGGCTGCCTTTGAACTTGTGATCCTCCTGCCTCAGCCTCCTGAGCCACTGCACTTGGCAACTCCTCCAGCTTTAAACAGAATAATCTTGTAAAGACTTATGTTCAGTCATGGCATTCACCTTCTTTAACCTCCAGGGACTTCTCATTGCCCTAAATACCAAGTTCCTCACCGACCTGTGAACTCTAGACTTTGAGGCTCTCACCTCTCAGCAACTCTGCTTGCGCCACACTGGCCTTGTTGCTGCTTCCTAAATGTGCCATGCTTATTCCCTCTTCAAAACACAGGTACTTGGTGTTTCCCCTGACTATCGGGCTCTGATCTTGGTTTTTTAGGTAATTTAAGTCTCCACTCAAATGACCTCTCTACAGGGAAAGAGGGGACTGTGGTAAGCACAACAACAGCCCCTAAAGATCACTTTGCCTGCATTCCTGGCACCTGTGAACATGTGACATTATATAGCAAAAAGAACTTGCAGGTGCCACTAAGGGTAAGGATGCTGAGATAAGGAGGGGGCCCGAATCATTCTTGTGGGTGCAATCTAATCACTTACCTCTTTAAGAACTTTGCCAGCTGTGGTCAGTCAGAAGGAACCAGGACTCCTGAAAGAATGATCAGACGGCTACAAAGTCGCTGGCTTCGAGACAGAGGTAAGGGCCCTGAACCAAGCAATGTGTGCAGTCTGTAGGTGCCAGGCAGGCAAGGAAACAGGTTCTCCTCTCCCGCCTCCAGAAGGAATCACCAGCCTAATCAACACGTTGATCTCAGCCCAATGAAACCTATGAGACTTCTTGCAGCACTATAATATAGTAAATCTGTGTACTTTTAGGTCACAGAGAGTGTGGTAATTTGTTAGGGTGGCCATAGGAAATGACTTCATGCTCTGAAATAGTTACAGAATGGCTCATTTGTCCTGCAGCTTGTGGTCCATCAGGAGCAGCAACTCACCTGGCTCTCCTGTCTTCTTCAGTAGTGAGCATATTGGCCTATTGAGCATCCAGCCCTGCCCAGAAGGCCTGAAAATCAAAATGTAAGCCCATCTGGACACTTCCAAGAAACAATAAGTAATAACAGTAAAATTTAAAAATTAAAAATACCTCTGTAAATGAAAGTCATTGCACTTGACAAATATTTCAAAAGTTGAACCCGACATGTGTATATCATTTCAGGACTTCTGCTCCTCCATCCTAGAGACTGGATGAGTGAAGCCAAAGTCTGCTTGATAATAATGTTAAATACATGGTCTGGTCTGTGGCTGGGAAGGGTCAGACAGGGGAGAGGGGGCACCACAGGCAGACACAGGGGAGCGGGGTCAGCTCAGACAATTCTTTCACTAAATTGACCCGTCACTTCAGTCCAGATCAACAATCAGCAAACTCCCACTGTCAGGCCAATTCTAGTCAAGTTTTGTGAACAAAGTCCCATTGGAACCCAGACTCACTCACTTGCAGATTTTACCTGTGTTACTTTCCCATTACAATGGCAGAATTGAGTAGTTGAGACACACCCTAAATGATTAAAAAGCAAAAAATATTTATCATCTGACTCTGTACAGAGAAAATACAAACTTCAAATGGGGCACACTGGTGCAGCCCCACAGAAACCCTTGAGTAAGAAGAGTCTGCGAGCTCCCAGGAGCCACCGCTGCCCCTCTGGGCAGCCATGATATGAGCAGTCATGTTTCCTCCTGCAGCTGGTTCTGTGATTCACATCTTCTGACCCCATTCAGGGAGGCTGAGGCAGACAACCGCACAATCTGAGGACATCCAGCTGCGGCAAGCCAGCTACGGTCTCCTCTGAGTCAGCTGCCCCAGCATGCGAGCAGCCTCATTTGATCCACTTTGAATCCAGAAGTCCCCAACCCTTTCTGCCATATTTTTTTAAATATTACCTAATGTATTTTTCATCACCCATAAATCATAATGCCCTGCAGCTCTCCACCCACCCAATCTATGGCCTTGTTGCTTTAGGGAAAACAAAGGTACAACTTTGAACCAAGAAATCCCCTGTGTAGCTCATGTTTTATATTAGTTGTTTCATGTCAGGGAGAAATTATTGTCTTAGAAGTTTTGTAGAATGAAAAGTGTATCTTATTTCTGTTCAGAAATCATCTTTGCACATATTAAGAGCAAAGCTCTGAGAACCAAGTGGAAATGTTTACAATAAGCCATGGTGTAGAGGGGACAGCATGTGATGGAGGGCAATCCCTGCCTCAAAAAAGACAGAGGAAGACTGAAGAGTTCCCTGCATAGAAAAAGGATCCTAGAGCAGAAGCTGGAAACCAGGTCCTGAGGAGGATCCCTGGTGAAGCCCCAGAAGTTCTAGCAAAGCAGAAGATGCTAAATCCAGGGCAGCCACCAATGCCTGGTGGTACCCAGTCTGACCATCAACCAAGGACACCTTGGTAGCTGAAGCTAACCTTCTAGGAGGAGATAAGAACTGAGCCAACTCTCCAGATGCCATGGCACACACCTATAATCCCAGCTACTTGGGAGGTTGAGGCAGATGGATGGCAAGTTCAAAGCCAGCCTCAGCAGCTTAGTGAAGCCCTGAGCAACTTAGTGAGGCTCTGAGCAACTTAGCAGACCCTGTCTCAAAAATAAATAAATAAATAAATAGGACTAGGGATGTAATATAGTGGATCATTGCTCCCTGGGTTCGATCCCTGGTACAAAAAAAAAAAAACCACCTGAGCCAACTTCCAAACAGAAGATAAATGAGCTAGGAGCTGCACCTCGAAGAAAGGTCAGTAGAAACCTGGAGAGAAGGACCTGCAAGTACAAAATACCTTGTCTCCCCATCCTACAAACACACCAACAACAACATTCTGTAAGCCCTTTTCTGTGCCCAGATGTCACCCAGGGAGAAGGAGCAGAGGGGCAGAAAGCAAGGAAATAAGCTTAGCAGAAAATTTTTGCTGCATGCCAGAATAGACCAATTTATGTTAATGGGAAAATTCAACTTCTCTTGGGTTACTCTGTGAGAAGCGGGACTCCAGAGCAAGACATCAATTACACAAAGTGAAGTTTCCATGTTTTGAGTCCTGTTTGAGTACGGTGGGTGTGTTTCCAGATCCTCCACCCGTTTAGTCCCTTCCTCGACCCACACAACCACAAGTACACTTCAGTCCACTTTTGAACACCAAGAAGCAATGTCCCCACCTCCCTGCTTGGTGGAGAGGAGGGAGGGTGATGGATTAAGACAAGCCAGAGGAGGGAGCCCATCCCTCCCTCAGCTTGGGTCTGTCTGCCCTACTTAAGTGGGTCAAAGGTTCCTGGGGACACTTCTTCCATCACACGCCCGCTGCCAAGCAAGGGGCCACAGGACATTCCTATCTTCCCACACTGAGGCCCCCTGCTAAGGATTTTCCAAACCGAGTGGCCAATTTCAGATGGAACCCGTGCTGCCTGGTTGCCTGCAGGCCACCTTCAGGCCTTTCTGTAAAACCGTGTCCTGCGCAGTGTACACCTGGCGAGCCCTACCCTGGTGTGTTGAGCCCCCTCCCTGAGAGACACAGAGCAAGACAGGCCCAAACTGGAATTAATTATCACTACTTGCTTCTCTGTCCCTTTCAGATCTGCAAAGTGCGGGTCATAGTGACTTTGTTTTTTTGTTTTTTGGGTTTTTTTGGCCCACCACATATTGAAACCATTCCTGCATATTGATACCGAATATCTCAGCCAAATCCTTGTGAAAATTACTTACTGTGCAGCACAACAGAACGACTTTCTAAAGTTAAACGTCTTGGGATATTTTATCTTTTCAAGTACATACCAAAAGCAATTAAGTTCAAACTGTGGAATACAGTCTTTGCCAGTTTCCATTCTTGACACATATGTGTCTGGGTTTACAAGTTCAAAGACCTCTTAAAGGATCAAATCTCGAGCTTCAATTTTCTCTTTGCGAGGAAAAACCAGTCCTGCACCCTTGTTTAAATCAACTGTGAGGAAGTCTGTGGCGTGAGGCTTCTGCCCAAGATACCTCTCATGTGGCCAGAAAAGGCAGAAGGAGAGCCTAGCATGGTCTCCCTCCCAGGCTGTCCGCAGGAGATGCCACAATCGGTTGGACTGTAAAAAATTCAGTCACAGAGCCCAGAGCAGGGGACAAGGATAGCAACCCCATGCCAAAAAAATCACTCTGACTCACTGAGCTTGCCCTACAGCAGTCTCCTTCCCTGCTCCCTTTCCTCTTTCCTGGGCAGGCTCTGGATCCTGTTACCCTGACTACAGAGACTTCCCAGTGCTTAGCCCCTGCTTCCAGGATCCTTGAGGCCTCACATAGCTCCTTCCTTACTTCTTACTACTCCTCCGAGAGCCTGACCCCCTTTCTTCTTCCTCTTCTCCCTGAAATATGAATGGGGTTTGTACATGTGAATGATACACCCTGAATGTGCTAGAAGAGCCCAGAAGACCTGCTGCAATTCTCCACCCTACCCCTGACAGACAGACAGACACACACACACACACACACACACACACACACACACACAGACCCTGATTTTCAAATAGTAGTTGAGTCTTATTTGTGAATGTCACATTTAGAAAATCACCTACTTGCTAAAATGGAGTGGTAACTCCCAAACAGTCCTCACAGACACTCTGGAAGTCATTTGCAGACATGGGCAGAGAAGCAAAAAGTTTGACCTGCTCAAGGTACTCATTCCCAGCTGAGGTTCCACAGGGCCACGGTGCCTTCTTGTTTTAGCTTTCATACTAGAAGCAAGTATCTTTGCTCTCTAGTCACTGCCACATTTTTTACATTTTTGGTGCTTTTTGTTAGTGATGTTGCTGTTTAAGATTGCCCCCTGCAGAAAGGTTGATCAAGTGGTAATTATTTACTATTTACTATTAGATGTTAGCAAGAAATGCTGTGGTGCTATCGCATAGTAGATAATAATAATATACTAGGTGTTTCAAAAGCTAGAAGAGGGCTGGAGATGTAGCTCAGAGACAGGGCATTGCCTAGCAGGTATGAAGCCCTAGGTCCAATTCCAGCACTGCAAAAAAAAAAATTATTTTAAAAAGCTAAAAGAAAGGATTTTGAAAATTTTCACCATAAAGAAATGCTGAACATTTAAGGAGATAGATGTTTGACCTGATTTAAGCAGTACAAAATATAAATTAGTTTTTAAATATTCTTAACTAATATGTACACTTTTATGTTTCTAATGTATCAGTTAACATAAATTTAATAAGAAGAAAATAACAAAACAAAATATATGTAAAAATGAGATTATTTGGCCCCCAAGTATAGGACTAAGTGCTTCCCATTGTTCCTAAGCTCAAGATGGCTGTGATGTACCTTACAAAGAAGTGTCTGATAAGTGTAATTCAGGTTATGACTTTTTGACCATATATTCAATGTTAATATGCTAAATATATATAATATATATGTTTTATATATATTTCTATACATACATGCATGAAGGATTCTTTAAACAGAAATATATATAAAACAAAGCTATGTCTTGGTCAGTTGACAACATTGTGACCAGAAGCTCATGGAACCCTAACCTGTATTTCCCCTAGGGCCAATGGCTCAGTCGTCACTAATTCATTATTCCTGGTGACTTTCTAGAACATAACTACCAGGAATAGTAAGAATTGACAGTAAATGTAGAAAAGAAGTCAAATAGAAATTTTCAACATTATGAATTCTAGAAAAGATCATCCTCTTCCCTCTTCCATAAAAGGGTAATTTCAGAAATGTGATTCACAAATTTCTTTTATCTATTGATAGAATGGGTGCTTCTTTGCTCTCAGATGTTAGCCTCAGAATTAGCTCAACTCCAGGCTGTCAGAGACATTCCCTCTCCTCCCTCATGCAGGGCAAGGTTCTCCTCAATGCTACAAGGAGACTGCTAACCTCTCAGCTCTTACCCTTCTCAAACCTCCAAGCTCACCATGCTATGCAACAGAAGTAGATTGTTTATAGCCATCTGCGTTTCTACCACTTTTGTTGATGCATACAGATTTCACTGGCCCCATCTCCTCCTTGGCTGGTGAGTTTCCCATTTCCTTCATGAGTTCACAATGCCTGTCTTGGTGTTTTGTCTTTATGTGACAGCTAACAAAATTGTTCTGAATATGTGGAAATGCTCACCAGCTCCAAACCCTCCTGCCCCTTGCACAAGGCCTTCCATTTTTTCATCATACTCCAGGAAAGCTAAGCGATCATTCTTGGTGCTGTCTCTTGATCTGAACTGTAGATTTAAAGGAAAAGCCATTCAAGCACAGCACATGAAAATGTCAATAATCCACATGTTTCAGATATGCTATGACTTGATTACTGTGACTGGTCCAGGAATGGACCATAAAGTGGCTGTTATATACCACGAAAAGAAAGAGAAACTCATAATGGAATAATATGATACCACTTATCAGGCATTCTTGCCAAAAAATTATCATCATCATCACCACCACCTATACCTGACCAAACCTATATATAACTTCAACTCTAACTTATAGGAAATTCAGAGGATAGAGGAACATGTCAAACTACACCACCACGATGCATCCAGTAAATTCCAGATTATAGAGACTTTACAGGCTAAATTGTCTGATTTCTTCATAAGGCTAATTGTGAAAAAACAAAGAGATTGAGGGAGAATTTCCAAATGAAAGAAAAATCAATTCAATCAACCAACCACAATGTGTGGACCCTATTTGAATCTCAATTCAAATAAGCAGCAAAATTTATGGTATAATCAGAAAAATCAAATACTACCTGAGCATTTAATGGTTTGGAGAAATAACATTTTTTATTTTAGGTATAATCACATTTTAATTATCTTTAAAAGAAAATATATTATCCTTCAGAGATTCTTACTAAAATACTGATGAGACAAATCAATAGTGGGGAATTCACTTCAAAATAATAATGGTTCAGGGAAGAGGCTGTTGATGGTGGGAGCTAAGTGAAGGCACACAGGGTGTTTTTCATGCCATCCTGTCTACTTTTGTGCTTATTCAAAATTCTCCAAAATTAAGAAATAAAAATAAGTTTGTATATTGCCAGCGCTGCCACTAGTTGTATGACCTTGCCTATGAGTCTCCTGGCAAGTACTCCATGAATTAAGTACGAAGCACAAAAAAAAAAAAAAAAAAAAAAAAAAAAAAAAGAAAAAAAAAAGTCTAGTGTAAAAAATATTTTTTAAATACCATCTTCTTTCTTCCAGTCTTTCAAATCTGTATCACCAGTCCTAACTGTTCAGCTGCAACATAAATCTCTATTTCCTGAAAGCTGAGAGATTGCTTCCCAAAGACAGCAATTTTGAGCAGAAGGAATTTTTGCCTCCTAAAACCCATTTTCACTTTCTTCTCTGCTAACACCTGTAGTTTTTTTTCCAATATATCCTGCAACCCCATTTCCTTGGCCAGTGATTAGTTCATTGGTGGGCCTCCAACCCAGTTCCAGTCACTGAGATGTGAAAAGTCTGCTGGGGATTTCTGGGATAGAATCTTTTGCTCATTTAAAAAAAAAAAAAAAAGTATGCACAAGGAAGAAAGAATCCACTTTCTTTTGCTAGACAGAGTCACCTCTGTATGTGATATCTGGAACTGAATAAGTCATCTGGTGACCATGAGAGGAGATAGCCTGATAGCGACATCCTCAGCATAGTAGAATAGAAATGTCACCAGTTTCTCAGTGACATTACTGAGTCATTGAGTTGGTCATTCATTGTTTTAGATCGGAATTAACAAGTGCCATTATTGTTGAAAGCATTTTGAGTAGTGAAAATCTCCTACATGAAACAGGCTCAGTCACAGCATCACCCAGGGAAGGAGGATGTCAATACATCATCACATTCCTCATTGTGCTGTTTCTCAGTGGAGGGTGTACTCCATTCTCCATGTCCCTACTCCTTTCTCATACCTTGCTTATCCTCCGACACCTTATTTCCAAAAGTGTGTCTCACATCCACTATGAATGTTGGCACAGAAAATAAAAGTGAGAACCATCGCAAATGAGGAGGCCATCAATTTGTTCTATTTATCTTCTCATTCCCACTGCCTGGCAAAATCAATAAAGATTAGAGTACAAGACAAAAAAATTAGTTCATCAGTGAATGTCCTATCACCTCTTGAAACTTAGCAGGTTCAAATTTGGACTCAATTTTCACCCTATACTTCCCAAGTATCCAATTTATGTACTGTCTCTTTCCAGAACTATAAGTGTTGGCCTCCATGTTACCAGCCTCTAACCTCACTGTAGCCCACCCTCTCCAGAGTCATTAGACTTCTCTCCTAAAACACAAATTAGAGGCAGGTGTAATGTCACATGCCTGCAATCCCAGCAACTTGGAAGGCTGAGGCAGGAGGATCACGATTTCAAAGCTAGGCTAAGCAACTTAGCAAGGTCCTAAGCAACTTAGCAAGACTCTGTCTCAAAATTTTAAAAAAAATAGAAAAGGGCTGGGAATGTCACTCAGGGGTTGAGCACCTCTGGTTCAATCCCTGGTACCAAAAAAAAAAAAAAAAAAAGAAATTGGATCACTTACTACGCTCCTTAAATAGTTCTTGTCACTTATAATAAACAACAAGATCAAATACAAGTTCCTTTCATGGAATGAGGTCCTTCTCTAGTCACATCTCCCTCTTCTCTCTTTTCTCTTCCACCACCCCGCCATCTTAAATTCCAGTTTCTTGGGTCACTGACAGTGTCCTGCATCTCAGTCTCATTCCCACTTCTTCCGTTGTATTTTCTTTCCACTCCACCTATCTAGCCTAACAAACTCCTGATCATCCCTCTCAACTTATCTCCACATTTCCAGGCAGAGTTGGTCATGATTCTTTGGTTTCCTCCTGCTCCTTTGGAGGACTACTCCACGATAGCAGTTGTCACATCAAATTATCATTATCTAGGGGTTGGGGATTTAGCTCAGTGGCAGAGCACTTGCCTAGCATGCACAAGGCCCCAAGTTCGGTCCTCAGCCCTGAAAAAAAAAGAAAAAAAATTATCAATATCTGTTCAAATGCCCATACCTCCTACTAAATAAAAAGTATTCCAGAGATGGATCTTACTTCTATAATATCTGGTACCAGATAAAAGGTTTTGAGTGATGGAAAAGAAGAAAGAACGAAGGTATTGGCATTTTTCCAGTTGCTAAATCTAGAAACCTGGAAGTTATGAATTCCCAGAACAGAAAGGAATGTTGCAGATCATTGTAGAAAACTCTTACTTTAAAGATAAGTAAACTGACTCCTCTTTCATCCCCTTTACTCAATTTGTCACCAAATCTACTTGTCTTTACCTCTTCCAAAATGTTTACCAGATTTCCTCCTGCTTCTCCATTCACTTTGACCCCATGCTCCATCCACACTCACTTAACTTACGCTGGGATTGTTGAGAGAGTCCTCAAAGAAGGTCCCCTTTGCTCCCCCTAATCTGAACCATCTCATGTACAACTAACAGCAGAAACTGTAAATCAGCACTTTTAACATGTCAAACCAACCACCCCAAAGAAGTCTCTACAATTTTCTATTGGCCTCATTTTTAAGCCAAGCTCACAGCCTGGCCTTCTGGAGCTCACTCATCTGGGCCACCCTTCTAGACCAACCCTTTCCCTCACTCCCAGACACATACCACATCCTAGGAAACTCATAGTGTCAGAAATATGACAACACTCACTCTCACTTCCAGTCCCTGCAAGACCCTACCTGCTCAGGTGTCTTCCTGCTCATCTTTGGTCATAAAAAAAAAAAAATTTAGTTCTCACTCAAGGTATCCCCCACCATCACATCTTTCTTTCCTCCCTACTGTAAATCAGGATCATCTTTCCTTTCTCGGAATTCCCATGGCCCTAACACTCATGGTCCTGACACCCACTTTGAATGTAAGTGACTTGGCAGGGACTGTCATCACGCCCTAGGAGTCAGTGTCCCCAGTCTTTGTCTCTCACCACCCTCCTCTTCCTTTGTGACTCAATACCAATACCACCTGCCAAGGAAACAAATCAACCAAAACTCTGATGCTGCTGAATTGCGGAACCTGCTGGTATCTTTCTGACAACATTTAGCAAGTTCTTCCTGCTGGCAGAACTGTTTGCTGTTATGTTTTATTTCTCTTAACACAGGGAAATTTGAAAGTCTCATCATCTCTGTTATCTCCTTATCCCACCGCCCCAGCAGCCGCTAGAGTGCCACATACAAAGTCAGTCCTCATCGTGAGGATTTTTCTTTGAGCCTCTTTTTTTTTTTTAATAATACTTATGCAATCATTTAATTCTGGAAAATTCACAATTTAAACATTTATATTGGTTGTAAGGGTGAAATATAGAAGAATCAAGAGACTGGGGTATAGGCGATGCGGGGGTAATTCTGGTTGAGGAATAAACGCATATCATATTTTTACTTTATGTGCATTTATGATTGTACAATAACTCAACTCCTTCATAAAAAAATTTTTTTTAAATAACTCAGAGCATGTGTGAGACAGAAACAGACACAAAGACACAGAAACAAGAGTATTTCATGTGCAGGCATGTGTTTGTACCTGGCCCCAATGTGGCTACTCAGGTGAGGTCATGTTTAAATGGTTCTCAGAGATAGCCTTGAAGGGGAAAAGATTATAGAGGATAAGGCAAAGAAGTGGATCCATTGCCACAAGATCAGTCTTGATGACCCCCAGGGAGATAACTGTTGGTCTGACTTGGTTTTAATATTGGAAGTCCTGTGGCCTAGGAAACCTAAGATCCCAGGCAAATCTAGATGGCTGCCACCCAGCCCCAGGCCTGATTTTACCATAAAGTCCACTCCTTTGTCTCCCTTTCTGGACTCTTTAAATCACTGTTCATTCGTCAGCATAGGTCCAGATAAATACACCAATTTATCCTAGCCTAGGCCACATCAAATTTTGATCATTCTTCAAATTCCCCAGAGCTGGCTGGGTGTGGTGGCACACACTTATAATCCCAGATGCTTGGGAGGCTGAGGCAGGAGGATCACAAGTTCAAAGCCAGCCTCAGCAACTTAGCAAGGCCCTTTCTCAAAATAAAAAAAAAAAAAAAAAGGGCTGGGGATGTGGTTAAGCACCTTTTGATTCGATTCATAGCACAAAAAAAGAAAAAACAAATTCCAGTACTGAATTAAGCCCCATTTTGCTCTATGGGTGCTTTTTATCTCTCAAGAAAAATTATTTCAGCAATTAGAAAGACTATTTAAAAGAGAGAGAGAGAGAGAGAGGAACAGTGAGAGAGAAAGAGAAAGAATCAATTTAATTTAGTTTTTCACATGGTTTTCGTTGCTCTGACACTTTGTTATATACGTGGTACTGGGGTTTGAACCCCCATCCTTGAGCTTGCCAGGCAAGCACCGTAACCACTGAGCTGCTACTCCAGCCCCAGTTTAGAAATACTTTAAACGGAAGTGTTTCAGCAAAACATAAGGCAGGTAAGTAAATACACTCAGATGATACAAATGCACTGACAATATCCTTGAATGGCAGCTTGCCCATCCTCAAATCACATACGAATGCAGTTGAGATGAAGAACCTTTTAGAATAATTTCAATAGGTTCTATCCGCCTGGGAGAGTCCCTTTCACTTAGAAATACTTAAACTTCTTCCATCTTCTTGACTCTGTCTCACTGTAATGGTTTTAGAAATCATATTCTGAGTTGTGGTATTGTCAGGTCAAATTTTTACGCAAACAACCTCATCTAAAAAATCAAAAACAAACTTCAGAAACAATTGAACCCTAAGCAGGGCCTCAAGCTTCTGTGATCACTATTTGGGTGTCTTTGTCACTGCTTTGGTTTTACAAAGGAATTTTCAGTGTGGGAACTTGCTCTCCTCAGTTTCCACTAGTTCTCGAGGGAATGGCAAGCCCTTTCAGTCCTTCCTGGAGCCCCCTTTGTGGCCCTCCACCATGTCTAATGCCTCAGAGCCAACATGTGAAGCGGTCATGAATGCGCTGATGTGATACCTGAGGACCTATAAAACATATTGAATTTGGTTAAGATTCTGGGAGTTTCTGTGCGGTTTACAGCATGTGAATTGTTCCAAGTGGACTCAACTGACTGAATTTTTGCTGGATTAATTGGAGGCCCAGACACCTTCTAAATCCACCATTACCAGACTCAAAATATGTTACTAACACTACCCATAAAGTTGGTAGAATCAATTATTTTTTAACAGGAAGAAAAACCTTAAATTGTCCCTTCACTTTGGCCGCACCATCAGTAGAATCTGCTATATAACTTTTCATAGAAATATGATTTGATACAAGAACATCTGTAACCGTCTGGAACATATTTTTCCCAGGACTTTACTTGGAGCTCTCTATAGATATCAGATGTTCTCCACAGAATCTGTGACATGTCTTAGAATTCTTGAATAAACATCAGTTGTGCCTCTGTCTTCAATCGTGTCAATCTGAATTGAAAATATGCCAGCTTTCTTAACATCACCACCAGCAGACTTCTTAATTAATCTGCTGATAGTGTGGATAGACTTTTATTAAAATCAGAGTATGTAAGCAGATCTTCTACTTATTTTAGAAATTTGCTTTAGTTTCCAAAGATTCAAGATGTATTTTAACAAGCGACAATCTGAGAAATATACACAAGAGCCTTATCTCCCTGTTTACATTTGTTGGAGTTATTTCTCATGATGACAGACAGAGTCCTTTACTGATGGCCTTAAGTCCATTAATCATGCAAAATAAAAATAATTCAGCACAACTTGTTATACTCTTGTGTACTTTTGAATAAAATGAAAGACTAGTGGTGTGATTAATAGTTCTTATTAAATGGGAAATCTTCATCTCTAATACTAGTCTCTCTGACACAAACGTTCAGCAAATTACATCTGAAGTACACATTACAAAAAAGAACTTACTTAATTTTAATGAAATATCTCAGATATGCACAAAGATGTATGTACAAGGATATTCTTCTCAAAGTTGTTTAGAGATTCTAAAAATTTGGAAAGACTTGCACTATAGGGAATAGTTGAATGATTTATGGTATATCCCTGCAAAGAAATACTACATTGTTATTAAAATTAATGTGGTAGGAATATTTTCACTTACATGGAAATATAACCCACCATTATTGTTAAATTATGACAAAAGAAATGTTGAAAACAGTATCATGACAGAGTAGATTTTTACTTATACTTTTGAATTATGAAGATCTATATTGCATGGAAATAAGTCTGAAAGATGTACACCAAATAGTGAAGAGTGGTTATCTCTGGATAGTGGGATTATGGGTTAATTTTATTTTGTAGCTCTTTTTTATACCACAGCCAACCTGTGACCTATCAATGCCCAGGACAGAAAGGGGTGTCCTAAGTTGTGAGCAGAGGACAAAGTGGACTTATAGGTTAAAGGACTCCCAGAGGCAGAAAGCTCTGGGGTAAGACTGAGAATCTACACTTCTAACTAGAATCCAGGTAATGCCAATGCTAGTGCAGGGGCCACCCTTTGGGTAGCACTGCCTGAGGCTTCTCCTAGACTCTCCAGCACTTCCCACCCATGTGTCTTCCATATAATTGTTTGTGCATGTGTGTGTGTGTGTGTGTGTGTGCTCTTGGATCCTGGCCCAAATTTAGGGCTTCCAAATAGCAGGTACTGCATGCATATTTGTTGAAGAAATTAATGGGGAGCTTTTCAGGTGCAGTGGGAGGCAAGCTGAGAAAGATCTGTGACATTCACTATTTACAGCTCAAGTAGTGTTAGAACAATTCTTCAACCACTTCAGCCACGTGTGGGCTGGAAACCTGGGGGGGGAAGGGCTTGGAAACTGCACCTTACTAGCTCAACCTATGATTCTTCTACTCACTAAAGTTTGAGAACCTTCCTAGAGAATCAGAGGAAAAGACAGATTGTTTAGCTTGGTCAGGAAAGGCTTTGCCTTGAGAAAACCTGAAGATTCATGGGGAAAATTTGTGAATGTTTTCTAAGAACTCAGTAGGAATGAGCGCTTCCAAGTAACATGGGGAAAGGGAGTGGAGGCAGAGATGGGACCATATGATAAAGGAATCTATGTAAAGGTCCAGAGGAGAACTGGAATGCACCTAAGGACCTGACCTCCTTTTATAAGGGACCTGGGAAGGAAAAGCATCACATTCTGCCTAGAAGTTTCCATGCTTTCAGGCAATGCAGCCCCAGAATATATTTTTGAGAAGAAATAAAAGAAGAAAACTGTTCGTGCTTCCCAAGATACTTTTAAGCAAGTTCCAAGGAGGAGGCCAAGAGGGAGCTGGCCTGCGAACCGTCGGTGGGCCTCCCACATGCTCCTGTTCCATGCTGAATCCACCAAGGGCGCTGTGGATACCACAGCGCCTCCTCCTCCCACCCCAACAGGAGGCCCTCGATTAAGCCGGAACTAATTCTTATGACAAGTTACAAACCGCAGGCAAAAATAATGAAAACGCTGACACCACTCACACTAGAACAAGACATGAGAGAGCTCCTGTGACAAGGCCCGGTTATTCACCCAGCTCCCCGGGGTTCCCCGCGCTGGGCATGGCAGCCCCCTAAGTCCACAGAGGCAGAAGGCAGGATTGCCACTGTGGCTCCCGTTCCAGACCCTGGCACATGGTTCTATAAACAGACCAACTATGTTTTTATGAAAGCGTCATAATTACACATAGTAATTGGGTTCATTTTGACAAAATCAAACACGCAAGGAATTTGATTTCAAGTCCCATTGCCATCTCACACGTTTTCCTCCCCTCCTCCCTCCCTCTGATCTCCCTCCTCTTCTCTACTAAACTTCCTTTCTTCCACATATTCACAAAGGTGAAATTCCTCCTTGGTACCTTTATAAATGAATATAACATGATTCTGTTCAACTCATTCCACTTACCTTCCCCTTTCCCTCCCTCCTTCCCTCTCATTCTCCTTCTGCCACTCCACTGATCTTCCCTGTGTCTTTATGATGTCCAATCCATTCCCCCATGCCTTCTTTCCTTTGTTCTGCTATAGCTTCCACATATGAGAGGGGAAAAAATGACCCTTGACTTTATGAGTCTGGCTTATTTCACCTAACATGATTTTCTCCATTTCCATCCATTCACTAGCAAACACTATGATTCATTCTTCTTTATGACTGAGTAAAACTCCATTGTGTACATGTACCACATTTTCTTAATCTGTTCATCTATCCACAGGCATCTGGTTGATTCCATAATTTGGCCATTGTAAATTGTGCTGCTATAAACAATGAGGTGGCTGTATTGCTATAATATGCTGATTTTAGATCTTTGGGATAAATACCAAAGAGCAGGATAATTGGGTCATATGGTGGTTCCACTCCTAGTTTTTTGAGAAATATCCACGCTGCTTTCCAAAGTGGTTGCACTAATTTGCAGTTCCACCAACAATTTCAGAATATATCCTCACCAGCATTTATTATTATTCATGTTCACAATAATTGCCATTTTGCCTGGAGTGAGATGAAATCCTACAACAGTTTTGATTTGGATTTCCCAATTGCTAGAGACACTAAAATTTTTTCATATATTTCTTAGCCATTTGTGTTTCTTTTGAGAAGTTTCTGTTGCTCATTTATTGATTGGGCTATTTGTTTCTGAACAACTTTTTACAGTATTTTTTTTTCTTTAAATCAGGGTAAGGCAGACAGAAGAGGATTAGATTCTGAGTCCAAAGTACTACACACTATGGCAAAGATCAAGAATATAAATAACAACAAATGCTGAAGAAGGTATGGGGGGGGAAAGGAACCCTTATACACTGTTGGTGGGACTACAAACTAGTACAACCACTCTGGAAAGCAATATGGAGGCTCCTCGAGAAATTAGGGATGGAACCACCATATGACCCAGCTATTCCACTTCTTGGTATTTTCCAAGAAGATATAAATTCAGCATACTACAGCAATACAGCTACATCAGTGTTTATAAAAGCACAGTTCACAATAGCTAAATTGTGGAATCAACCCTGATGCCCATCATTGGACAAATGGATCAAGAAACTGTGATACACACACACACACACACACACACGCACACGCACACACACACAGTGAAGTTCTACTCAGCTATTTTAAAAATTGAAATCATGGCCTTTGTTGGTAAATGAATGGAAATGGAGAAAATCATACTGAGTGAATTAGCGAAACCCAGAAACTTAAGGGCCAAATGTTTTCTTTCATATGTGGAAGCTAGAGTACAATATATGAAAGAGTGTGATTACAATAAGTTTCAAAAAAAGATTCATCAAACATGGATTACCAATCCAACTGGGGCAGCTTTGCAGACTGTGGGGAGGGACAAGTAGGGGGGCAGGGAAGTCAGGAGGGTGTAGAGGGTGGGGAGGGTAATGGAGGATATATGATGTGTGCATGTGTGAAAATGTAACGATAAACTCCTTCAATGTGTAAAAATATAATGCATCAAGAAAAAAAGTACTACATTCTATATCCAAGTTTATCAAAAATGGGATGACCTTGAATCAGTTAGTTCAATTCTGAGTCCCTACCTTGAGTGTGTGTGTGTGTGTGTGTGTGTGTGTGTGTACATACAAGGGCAATCTGGTACCTTCAAAGCAGACATGAGTCTGAGCACATCCAGTATGGGAGTGACACCCAGGCCTCCAGATAGATATTAGATATTTATATGTGCTGATAGGTGCTTTTCTCCCCTCTATAAAAAGGATGCATTAGGGAGCATAGATAGGCCTGATGGGAGTAATAGAAGGTTCCACATCAGTCAGTCCCTACAGTACCATTGGGAGCCACCAGTCATCAGTCAAAATACAAATGGGAGTTATTGCCAGCATAACCACTACCCAATGGCAGAATATGTGAGGTCTAGCTCTGAGCCCAAGCGAGACACCCTCCAGGGACCCCAGAAACAACAGAGAATCCTAGGGAGAGCTCAGAGGTCCCACATGTATGCCAAGTATAGGCTGAGTGCCTACAGAGCTGGGTCCTTAGACTTAATGAGATTTCCCTCCTACTTGCTGGTGGGCAAGGCCTGGGGAGATGCACAGAGAAGAACTCTCCTGCAAGCACCACAGACCAGCATGAGGCTCAGACTAGGTAACATTCAGAAAACAACCTGTAAATTAGCCAAGGTGTCTAAAAAGATAAGAAAGTTCCTGACTTCAATATGAAGTCAGCAGCCAAGAGATCTTTAGAACTCAGGTCCTCTGGTAGGTTGAGCCTCAGAGGATGTGGTGTGGCTACACCTAAAAATATTTTCAGGAATATGGGGGAAGTTTCTCTTACTTTCCAAAGGAACTTCAAATTGCTTCTAAGGAACTGGTATGATCCTCTGCAAACTGTCAGTTCAGACAATCGATCTTTATATCAGGTCTCTCTTCCTAGCTTTAGTTCCCTCAATCCATTTGTTGGATAGCATCCTTAGTACCCTACAGATCCTCATCACTATTCAAAATTAAATTACTCTTTACTTATTCATAAATATTAATTATCATCAAATATATATACATATCTATATGTATATATATACTTTTTCCAGACTCTAAAATCCCTGAGTATAGTGACCACATCTTATATTCACTCTATCACCAATAAAAATAGTAGTAGATTCTCAGCAATATTTGGTTACACTAAAATTATTCAGTATTAGCAGCCTTGATGTTCACTGTTATAAGAAATGCCACCAATGGATGGCATAGTTGCCTAAAAAAATTTTTGTATACCCTAAAGGTGGCAATGTGGATGCTCCCTGATGAGCAGGTGGTCTTTCACATGGTCATTTGGTATCCGGGATCATTCCATTTTATAACTCTGCCCTGTTCTAGAGTCTTAGAGCTTTCTGTATTCAGCCTTGTATTAATCAGCTTTCTGTGCTATAGCAAATACCTGAGATAATCAACTTATAGAGAGAAAAGTTTTATTTTGGCTCACAATTTTACAGGGCTCAGTCCGTGATGAGTTGGCCCCTTTGTTTTAAACCTGTGGCAAGGTAGCACAGCCTAACAGGAACATGTGATGGAGCAAAACTGCTCACCTCATGGTCAGGAAGAGAAAAAGAAGGAGGAAGAGGCCAGATCCCACAATCCCAAGCCTCCAACACACGGGCCTTTGCGGGGGACACTTAAGAGCCAAACTATAGGAAATCTATAGAAGGAACAGAGAGCAGGGAGGAGGAGAAGGAAGGTGAAAAGTGTAAGACAAACCTGCTTCTAAAGCTCCTTGGTCCCAGAGTAACACACCTCACTTCCAAAAAGATTATCATTGGCAAGATCAAGTCTTATAGTGCTACTTAGATGCAAAGGAGCTAGAAGAATCACCCCGGTGGAAGAGCAGCACAACTCTGTACCATGGATGCAGGAGTACAACTCTCTGATGGGGTGAGCCACCTCTGTCACATGCTCTTATGGACCCTAATATCAAATACATAAAAGATACACAAAATTTCCTCACAAATTCAATGACCATGTATCTAGTCTGCCGGGGTAGGGGGGGAGTTTTATTTTTGCCTGTTTCTTCACATAATTATCAATAACATTCCTTTGCCCTCTCCAAAGCGTCCAACTTTGGAGCATAAATTGTGTTGTTAATCTACTCGTAAACCATTTTATTCATAATCTACGAGCCCACCAAAAAAGGGTTTTCAGGCCATTTTTTGCCATGAGCAACTGAGGACCAATTTGAGAGTAAACTTCTATAATATAAAGTAGAAAGCATCAGGAGTGGCATAGTCCATTTTGCCTGACCACCACCAGCTTCCCCATTTGGTTAGTAAAACAC
>PVKS010000939.1:121869-161205 GCA_004027875.1 Aplodontia rufa
TTATAAAAACAAAAATTCTAAAAAAAAAAAAAAAAAAAAAAAAAAGCGCATACTTTGAACTTTAAAGCTCATTTCAGAGAAATGTCGCCTTCCGGAGCATGCCTTCTCTGAGATACAGCAAAGCGGTGCCCTAGACATGAAAGAGACTGAAAAAGCACAAACCTTATATTCTGGCCATCCCTGACTCTCTGCTGTCCAGGAAAGCATGACATCTTCAGAATGACCAGTTTTCCTTTCCAAAAACAAAGAAAGAAAAAAATACCCTCAATGTGATCAAAAGCCCTTCATTATCACATGGAGAATATGAATGATTAAGAAGCCAACATATCTTCCCAAGTGTGACTTACCACTCAACTTTAAATCTGAAAGCCTCTATTCTGAAATTATAATTATTCAGAGAACTGCCTGAGATTTACTTTGGCTAACAGTCCTTCTTCATAAAGTTTCATAATGCAATAAACAAAGGTACAGAGAGAATGCTTAAAAGGAGTTGCAATCAAAGAGTTTTTAAGAACCCATGAGAATTTCACAAGAAAGACACAAAGACAGATGCAGATAGAACTGAATGTAGATAGCAACTGCTAGAAAACTAAATGAAGCAGATTAACTTTTCTCAGTCTACACTTCCATTCATTTAGTTTGAGCAACTTGAAATTGCATAGGAACCTCCCTGAAAAAAAAATAGTCTGCAATTCCATTTCACCAATTCAGACTGATATTTCCATTTCAATTAGTTCAGATGAAAGATGAGTCACCCAGTGCAGAGGGTTTCTCCATCAAACACCTTGGCTGAGCTATGTGAACACACCAGGAGGAAGGGGAATATTTGATCAAATGCTTAAGCATTAACTATGTGCAAGAAAAGCCATTACATGAATGAACTTTCTGTGATTCAAATTGTTCTAGAAAATGAAAATAAAATTGAATCCAAGAATAGAATAGCTTAAAAATTGCATTAGGTGAGTAAAAACATAAAATACATCTTTCACTAGAGCTATGAAATTTAAAGTAGCTAAAAGGGAAAATAAATATCTTTATTTCCAAGTAGTACCATTTGTTAGGACAATAGGTACCTGTGAAAGAATTAAAACTCTAAAAAGGACTGTGCTGGTTTCTCAGGAGGATGCTTTGTGAACTCAAAGGAAAGCTTTTTCTCTAAGTCCCACACCTGGAAGAGGAGAGTCACGCTGCTTACAGTGGGGTGGAAAGGACAGGAAGCAATCGGAAGTGCGGCACCACTGGCTAAGTTGGCACTCGCGCCTCTTCCCCTTTCAAACCTCCCCAGGTATCACCAGTCTGCCTTTAGAGTTAAGTTGCTTCTCTGTATCCTGCTTCTCATATTGGCTGGTCATCATAAGCTGTTCTGAGCTCAGCTGACTTGGTCAGTGGATGGAGTTGTATTATGTTATGACGCCTGCAAAAAAAAAAAAAAAAAAAAAACTTTCTGATGGTACCCGAGTCTTGTTTTATTAGCCAGGTAAGTACACTACCTACTGTAACACATAGCTTCAAATTTCAGACACCATTTTAAAAGCCCAGGTCCTTCTTCTCCACATGGCAACTCAGGAATCCATGCTCTTTCTACCCTAAGATGCCACCATCTTCCAGTTGATTGGATAGGAGGGAAAGAAAGGGCTCATGAAACTTTGTGCAGTAAGTTTATGTCCAGTCCATAAAGCAGCACCCATTATTTCCACCCACATTGCATCTGTCGAAATGCCATGATGTGGTTCATCTAGATGCAGAGGGATCCAAGAAATGTGGCTTCTCTTTCTGCCCAAAAAAAGAAGAAGGGACAGGGCTGGAGAGGTGGCTCAGAGCTTGCCCGGCATGCACGAGTACGCGCAGGTTCAAACCCCAGTACACAATGAGATCTTGGAGCAATGAAAGCCACATCAAAAACTAAATAAAAAACTATTTCTCTTTTTCTCGCTCTCTCTCTCTTACTGTCCCTCTCTCTTTAAAAAAGAAAAGAAAGGACCCGGATGTGGGGGACTGTAACTGTGTGTAGCACCCTGGCTCTGTGCATCAACTCAGACTGCACTTGCTCATCTATTTTGCACGCCAGACACGCTGACAAGGACTGCAGTATATGACAAGCAGTCCGTTGACCTCGAGGAACCGCGGTCCAGCAGGACAGAAGGATGGGTGGATTAACAATTACGATAGAGCATGATAAATGTTACAGCAGATGCCTTTGCTGAGAGCGAGAGGAACCCAGAAAAGACTCAACTTCAGGAAGGCTTCAGGGGCGTGTGAACTGAGTCGTGAAGGAAGGTGATCACAGCTAATTTTTTTTTTTTTATCGCTTTCTGTTCACCAGGTACTGTTCTGAGTGTTTGTCTTGTATTAACTCATTTAATCGTCACAACAACTCCAAGAGGTGGTTGTCATCCTACCCAGATGAGAAAACTGAAAACAGAGAGGTTAAGTCTGCGTTTAATAGTGGCAGAGGCAAGGTTTGGATCCAGCCAGTCCATCTCCTGAAAAGACTCTCCTACTACACTGAGAAGCAGTTTAAGCTTACCAGGGAGGATGGACGGAGGCCCTCTCTGGTTATATGGACCCTGTGTCACCATGTCTGCAACAATGACAGCAGTGCCACCTGTGACACATTGCTCTGTTTATCACAAACAGTGACGGTCAGACCCAGGTCTGCCACTGCAAGGTTAGGAGAATGTCAGTACCTTAGGGAGATGGGCCAGACTGGAGCAAGGAACCTCAACCTGAATAGCAGATGATCCCACTGAGGGAAGGCCAGCAGCCAAGCAAATATCAGAAGAGAGTGCTTTGTTTAATAATATCCATGAAAATCTTGTTAGTTTTGACATGTATCAATCAATGTGAACTCCCAGTCAGAAACAGGAGGGAGAGGAATCCTCATCTCCCTTTTTGCAGATGATTTCAGAACTGGGCAGCTAGTCATTGTTTCAAAGAAGAAAGTGGTGGGCCAGGCTTGACTCCCTAGGAATGTAGCATCCTCTGCTGAATATCCATCAGAGTAGACTCTGCCACCCCTAGGATTGCACTCTGACTGTAGAGAGTGAAAGCCTAGTGCTCACCCGTGTCTCTCCTCTGCCCTGGTCACTCAGCAAGTCTACACTCGCCAGCTCCCTTGCAGTGAGGTGGGGCCATGTGACTTGTCACAGCCAGTGAAATGCGTGCAGAAGTGATTTGTGTCTCTTCTGGGCCATGACATAAGAGCTGACCTCTAGTCCTTTGCATTGGCAACCCTGGAAGCCACCTGTTGAGATGGCAGTGTAACGAGATAGAGGGCGTGCTGCCCAGAGAATTAACTAATCCACATTGGACGTCATGCAAGTCAGAAATAAGCCTTTTCTGCCTTCCACTCCCGAGACTTCTGGGTTTATCTATTAATGCAGCATAACTGAGCAAACATATATGATATATTATATCTCACATCTTTGCCTATCACTTTTTATTTTTTTTGTTTCAACCGTAGAACTCATGCCAACCTCACTTCATAATTCTGCTAAGATTAAATCTGTTAAATCAAAGCTAATATGTGCACATACAGTATCTTCTTAGTTATTTATCAATGTTCACATTTTTAAATGAGATTATAAACAGAACTCCCTGATCACCACTTGGAATGTCACTGTCTAAATTTTTGTCATAATGGTCACAGAGCCTATGCTATTTCCTAACTTATCCTCTTGCTCTGAAGTGGAGATCTTACAGGATGAACTTTCCAGTAATGAGGCTTGACAACCTTGCCACCACCAGGAAAAGCAGCAGTCAGGCCAGGAGAAAGGCTGCTAACTTATTCACAGAAGTGTTGATTAGGTTGTGCACAATTGGCTTGCTCGCAGAGGGAGTTATCAGTCAGCACGCGAACACTGTGTGAGCCCTCTCTGGCCATCCCTGCCCAACCACACACAGATGCACACACACAGGAAACATTGTCAAGTTGCAACACCCAACAATTTCTAAAAGAGGCGATGTCCAGTGCAGAAATCATATAAATGTCTAAAAAGCCATGGAGTTACTTAGCTAAATGCTTTCCCCCCCCCTTTTTTGGGGGGGAGGGAAGAGGGTACTGGGGATTGAACCCAAGGGCACTGTACTACATCCACTTCCCTTTTTATATTTTATGTATTTTAACACAAGTTCTTTCTAAGTTGCTGAGGCTGGCCTCACACTTGTGATTCTCCTGCTTCAGCCTCCTGAGTCTCTGGGATTATAGGCATGCACCCCTGTACCCAGTACTTAACAAAAATGTTTTAAGGAATAATATTATTTCAGATGATAAAATTAGCTTAACTAGTATTTCATTTTTGAGGGCATAAATCAAGCCCAAGTATACATAATCAGTATTATCTAAGTTAGATAATTCGAATTCCATTTTGTCCATTCCCTTTTTTCTCCCCATCAATTTCCAGAAATCCTTCTAAGATTTTAATGAAATATCGAGAGATACAGGTAGAGAGTGCCACATAATTGTTTTTGCATTATGTATCTTCTAAGAACGATTTTTATATTCACTTTCTGATAGTAAATAAAAATACAACCATAGCATTTCTACCTAATACCTAATGTTTATAATTATCTAGATATATAATAGACATACGTAAACTGATTTGTTCCCAGCCATGTTCATACTCCAGATTTCCTGTTCTGAGTACTCACCATAGCACACATCTGCCTTGGTCATCTGGAACTTATCTTCAAATGCTTTTTTCAATAGAGATGTCTGAGTGAAAGCTAACCCAAGGGAATCACCTATCAGAATTTTTTTGAAACCTTACCTATAGAGAACACATGTCTGTTTCTTTCACACATGAAGGACAACCTGGCTAGGTATAAAATTGTTTTTTATTCTTTTTTTTTTATTTGTTTGACATAGTCTTACATATTGGAGGCGATCATTGTTACATATCCATGCATGCATGGAAATTGACATAGTAAGTTAAGATCCTAGTCTAGGATCTCCTCCCTCCTTCATCCATTCCCCTATATCAATCCCTCCTCTGTAATACCCCCATGCTATAATTGGAAATGAGCATATACATGTATATTTCTGAGTTTCTCTGCCTGCCTATATATAAGTATAAAAGTCTTGAATCAACAACTTTTATGAACAAAACTCTGTAGATGCTTTTGCACACTTATCACAGAGTACTATGACTGTGGGTGTTTTTATCTTTCTTCTTTTGGCATTTTGGCTTTATGTGTATGTTCCACAGGGGAAAAAAACATGTTGTAATAATAAAAAAAATAAAGCAAAGACAATAGATTTATGCTTAGTGACTATTACCCTCCCACATACAATTGGACATGCCAATGATCACTGTTATCAACTCAGTTGCAAATCACATTACTGGCGATAAAAATGAATGATGTTACTACACAAGTAATTTTATACACTTAATAAAAATATAATATTGAGAAATTATTATTTCTCTGAGAAAAAAATAGTAGTGCATCTGTAATATCCAAAAAGATGAAAACATCAGAAGTCATCAAACAGATCAGTAATCTTTCACCAAGTAAGATTCTGAAATCTAAAAGCCACAGGCTCTTGTAATGAGAAAGCTGTAGTTCTAGCCTCTTTTATTTTGTAAAAACATATTACCTCTTTATTCAAAATGATCACAAATGCCACTTCCACAGGAGGACAGATAGAATAAGGTGGTACAGTTGTTAAAAACATACTATGTTCAGACGACCTGGGTTTCAGTCTGACCATGTTACTAGGATCTATTTGGATTTTTGGTCTCCAGGGGAAGGCTGGATCTATTTTTACTTACAACACTGGCTTTTCCACACCAACAAACAATTCTCCAGTGGCAGGCTATCCTACAATTCACTTCAATTCTGACACTACCTATGAAGAGTTAGCATCTGTTATGGTTTGAAGGTGAGGGGTCCCTGAAAAGCTTCCATGTGACAATTCAGGAAGGCTGAGGAGAAATGATTGGGTTATGAGAGCCTTAATCCAACCAGTGAGTTAATCCCTTGATTAGAGATTAACTGGTAACTGTAGGCAGGTAGGGTGTGGCTGGACAAGGTGGGTCATTGAGGGCGAGCCTTTGGGATATATATGGAGTATCTGGCTTGGAGTCTCTCTCTCTGCTCACTGGAGACATGCCTTCCACCATGATGTTCAGCCTCACCTCAATCCAGGAAGAATGGAGTCCGCCTTCAATGGACTAAGACCTGTGAAGCCATGAGCCCTAAAATAACCATTTCCTCCTAAAATTCTTCTCATTGGTTCTTTTAGTCACAACAACTAAAAAACTGACTAAAACAGCAGAAATCCCACAAGTAAAACTCTCAGTCCCCAAAAAAATGGTCCCATTTCAGACACTAATACTACTCATTAATTTCAGGTCTCCCATACTTCTGACCAACAAACTATAATTTGGGAATTCCTGTAACTCAATCTCAGGTTTGCTAATTTGCTAGAATGATTGGTTCATAGAATTTGGGAAAACACTGTATTTACTATTACTGGTTTATTACAAAAGATACAACTTGGAAGAAATGCATAGAACAAGGTACTTAAGCAGAGGCACAAGGCTTCCATGCCCTCTCTGGGAATGCTACCCTCTTAGACTCTCAATGGGTTCACCAATTCAGCTCTCCAAATTCTGTTTTAGGGATTATATGGATGTTCCATTACATAGGCATGATTGATTAAATCTTGATCAGTGGAAATTAAATCAAAATCCAGCCCTTGCTCTTTCCAGGAGTCAGGGCTAGCACCAAAAGTTTCAACCTGTAATCAAATGGATTGTTCCTCTAGCAACCAGCCACCATCTCAAGGCCATCCAAGGGCCACCAAGATACACCTCATTAGCATAAACTTAGAAATGACTGAAAGGAGCCTATTATGAATAACAAAAGATGCTCCTCTCACCCTTATCACTCAATAAATTTCAAGAGTTTTAGGAGCTCTGTGCCAGGAACCAAATATAAAGACCAAATATTTATGTCTTATTATGTCACAATATCTATCACACAGTTACTAGTTATAAGTGACACAGAGCAAATCAACTTCTATGTGCCCATTTTCTCATCTGCAAAATCAGAATGTGACTAATATCTCTCCTGCAGGATGGTTGTAAGAATTAAATGAGTTAACATAATACACAGTACCTGGCATACAGGAAGAGTGAGCCAAGTGTTTACTATGAGCAAATGAGCCAGACAAAATAAGAGTCACACGTCAACTCTGTTATTTCACACTGTCCCCCAGGACCATCTACAACCAGCAAAATAGGTACAGCAAGGGATCTTAGCCCCAGCTAAGCTAAGGGAAGGTATAAGGGCTGGCTCAACTCAGGGAAACCAAAGCCAGGATTCTACAGTAGAGAGAGGTTTATTCCTTGCAGCAGGTAAGAGGAGCACTGGAGATAATTCTCAAAGCAGTATTCTCCACAAACAAAGAAGGAGAGGGGCTTTTACTGGGGGAACTTACACACATTGCCATAAAAGATTCATCATGGGCTGGAGAGGTGACTGGGTGGCACAGCACTTGCCTTGCATGTGTCAGACCCGGTTCAAACCCCAACACCACATACACAACTAAGTGTCAGAAAAAACAAAAACCAGGTGGAAAATAAATAAATAAAATTGACTCCCTTTCTCTCTCTCTCTCTCTCTCTCTCTCTCTTCCTCTTTGTTTCTCTCTCTCTCTCTCTCTCTCTCTATATATATATATATATATATAAAAAAAACAGGGGGGCTGGGAATGTCACTCAGTGATTAAGCACCCCTGGGTTCAGTCCCTAGTACCAAAAAAGAAGAAGAAGAAGAAAGAAGAAGGAGGAGGAGGAGAAAAGAGGAACAAGAGGAAGGTGATCCAGAACTCATGTCCAGGAATCCAAGCTGAAGACCCAACATTGCTATTTAAAGCAATTAGAGTGAAGCCAAGAAGCAGTTCTAACACCTTGTTGAGGAACTGGAGTTTCTCCACCCTGTGGTCTCACAATGAATTTATTGAAAAGGAAGATTTCTCTCTCACAGCCATTTAACCCATATGAGGAAAATACGGAAGCCTCAGCACCTTGGGATATAATCACAAGAGAAGCAAAGACCCTCTAAAGGAAGAAGAGACTAAGAAATCAAAAATCTCATCCATCTGCCATCCAGACAAGCCTGCACCTATGCTTTAAACTCTCTGAGTAAAGTGTTCTTATCTGCATAGTTATAGATGTAATAGTACCTACTTCATATTGTGGTAAGGATTAAATGAAAAATTATGTCTAAGACCATTAGCACAAGGCCTTACGTGTTTAATATGGGCTCTAATATAACAGCCAGAAGATGGGGCCTCCATAGACACTGCCACACCAAGCATTGTACAGAGTAATTGTGCCCACCCTGATGGCTTACACCTGTTTCTCAGCAGAATTTTCTGTGTCATATGCAGAATGGGCTCTGTATATAGGTCTTGTTTCACTGCTCTTGTAGAACACCTAAAACTTTGTCATGGCAGCCTGGAATTTTGCTGCTGTGATGAAGTACTTTCTTGGTGGTCTCATAGTCAACTTTGACACTTATTAGTCAATGTTCTGATCTTCAGAGAGAGGAAGAACAGGGATGACTGGCAGGCTCATGTGTCAGGTCCTGACTGGCCATGAGCACTGGCTTTCCAGGATCACGGTGTCCCCTCTTCTGGGTATATCTCCCCAGAGGCCTAATATAAAGCTGGCAGCTAGGTGGCCCTTCCCTCCTGCTGAATTAGGGACAGGCTGAAGAGGCCAGCAAGAACCTGTTTGTTCTCCCATCTGACAGCTCCTCCTCCTGCTCTCTGAAGCTGGATTTATTCTCAGCTGGGGACGAATGACTGCCTCCTGGAAGTTTACAGCCAGCCAACAACCCAGGCAAAGAGGTTCACACTTCTACCGCCCCCTTCCCTTGACTGGTGCAATTTGAAGGAAACTATTTAGGTCAACTCCTTACTCTCCTTTTCATGAATCTCTGCCCCCAGACTTCTGTACCTGCATGTCCTTTCTTCTCACCCTTTCTAAGTAGATCCTAAAAGCATTAAAAACTAGAGGAGGGGCTGGAGCAGTGGCTCAGCGGTACAAGGTACAACGCTTGCCTGCCATGTGCCAGGATGTGTCAGAGCAACGAAAGCCACGTGAAAAACTAACTAAAATTGATTCTCTCTCTCTCTCACTGTCTCTTTTTCTCAGAAAGAAAGAAAGAAAGAAAGAAAGAAAGAAAGAAAGAAAAGAAAAGAAAGAAAAACCTGAAACAGCCAAAAATGAAGCCATATGCTAATCCTACACTCAGATATTTTATGATAATTTTACAAAAGAGTACTTTTTTTTTAAAGAGAGAGGGACAGTGAGAGAGACAGAGAAAGAGAGAAACAACTTTATTTAGTTTTTCACATGGCCTTAGTTGCTCCAACACTTAGTTGTGTACGTGGTGCTGGGGTTTGAACCTGGGTCCTCGTGCTTGCCAGGCAAGCGCCGAAATCACTGAGCCACCACTCCAGCCCCTAAAAGAGTACTTAGATATGATCTTCTTGGAGGTGATAAGCATGCATGGTAAAAAAAAAAAATGTAATTCAAAACCCCAGAATAAACTTATGGAATTGAAAATGTCATATTGTTGATTATGAGAGCAAGACTGAAATGACCTGAGTCACATGTTCCTCTAACTTTTGTCAGAAGAGCTTACAACCTGGAGGCCATGGCAGTGTGAACTATCATCATATCAGGCTGGTGACAGCATCCTCTCTCTCCCTGTCCCCGCCCCCTCACTCTCCCTCTGTCTCTGTCCTTTACATGTCAGTGAAGTAAAGGGGACTATCACCCATTCAGGAGCCCAGTATGGTCAATAAGCCATCGTGAGCAGAGAATCTTCTTTTCACAAACGTCACACTATCAAATCACAGAACAAAGGCTGGAAGCTCCATCCTTTAATTTTATTCACTGGGGCAAGGATTCTGCCCACTCCTTATCCACTGTCTGATTTCTCATCAAAGGAGCATTTGCAAGATGAAAGATTTATATTCTGTGAAATACTTCACTTGTCCTCAGTTGGGGACTCCAGGCTCCCCAGCTGTGCTGGTCAGTTCCGAGAAGCTTCCCTGAGCCTCCCTCATAGGCAAGACCACACTGCTCCCAAGTGGCTCCTGTGGAGAAGCAGAAAGCCGGAAGTGGCTGTGGCTGGGATGCTCTCCATACCCTGCGAGACCTTCCTCCCTGCAGCCTCAGGCTATGGATGAGCCCATCTCTGCAGACCCAACCTTCCCTGTGAGCCTGAAAGTTCAGCTGCTCACAACTCCAGGAAACCCCTTTATTGTGCTACGGAGAGCTGCAGACTGATCCAACAAAGGGAAGTCCAGAATTCAACCTGGACTTCATCATAGTGAGTCCAAGGTACAAGTGTAAAGAGGCCCTCTCCAACGAAAGCAAACACAGACAAAAGGAAAGAGGAGGAGGAAAAACCAGTACTAAAAGCAATTAGTACTTATAGCATAGGGCTGTTTGCACCCCAGAGACAGCTCCTTGGTCCTTAGGAATCTACTTGCAGTAATTGACAGAGGTAAAGCAGTCTTAAAAAGCAAATTCTCCTTTGTAGCATTGATTTTTATTGCTCCCCAAAGCAGAAAGATGGTTGTTTCCAGCACTGTGACTGGTGTGCTCAGAGTTTGCAGCAACTCCTGCTGAGGAACCCTCCTTGGACAGGAGAAGCAGGGCCAAACAGTGTTATCCTCCTAGGTAAGACAGCCAAATTAAAGACCCTCCCCTCCAGAAGCGAACCTCAGGGCTCTACCCAGCCCTTCCTCTTCCAAATCCCCTGAAGTAACCTTAAAACAACAAAGCCCAAGCTACACTCCAACTGAATTAAATCAGAACCCCCCCACCCAGCCCCCTAGTAAACAGTGGCTTTTGAGGTTCTGCAGATCCATTTCAATATGCACACAACTTTGACAAAAGCTGCCTGGTACCAGAGTCTTAATTCTAGCTGAACATAAGAAACAACTAGGAAGCTTCTAAACACCACCCAACACAAGCTCCCGATGCACACCAACTCCATCAAATCCCTGGAGATGGTGCCCAAGTGTTCTGTTAAGCTTCCAGGAGATTCCGATGCACTGAATGCTGAGAATCAAGGGACATTATATGATTAAATGACTTTGTTTATGACACAAATGTGTTCACAGAAAATGAAAAAAATGAATAGAGAGGTAAAAAAAAAATATTTCAGACATGCCTAATCCCAAATCCTACCTTCCAGAAATAACCAGAGTTAATTACTTTGGCTGGGGAAAGATGGAGGTATTAAGGAAATATGGAAGTGAAGGAAGGAAGACACATAGGTCCTTAATTCAGTGTCTCCATCACCTTCACAAACTCCCTCCCAGCATTCTGGGGTTTGAGGGGTAGTGCTCCAGCACAGGTATGAGCATGCACGTGTACATGTGTACACACACACATACCCTGCCTAGATGGGGCTGGGGAAACTGCCACTCTTTCCATCACCAAGGAGTTCTTTTATCATTTCATTTTGTGGGTGTCTGAATTAGAAACATTTTGCTTATCAAATTAGATTTGTGAAGTAAAAAAAAACAACTACCTAATTTAAATTAATCAATGATTTATTTATATTAACTCCCAATTGGGGGTGCCAATCACACTGAACAGCCCAATCCTTGCACAAGTTTCAATAATGCCATCCTACAGCAAAAAAAAAAAAAAAAGTGATGCTTTTTGAACTTATATAATTTACCTTAAATAGATTTTTTTTTTAATTTTTGAAATACTAACATAAGAAACAAACCACTGTCGTTAAAAGGTTTGGGATATCTGAGAGAGGAAAGGAAACAAGATGAGTAACTAATATCTCTGGGGCAGTGGGTTAAAGGGTAGGTTTGGAGAATAAAGGCAGGGCCCCTCTATAATGCTACAATGCTTAGGAATTCACTTTGCCAACAATTGTACACAAATCTTTGGGCAAACCGAGCTATCATCTCTGGACCACATTTTCCCATTTGTAAAATGAAAGAAGTTAGGCTAAGGCAGGGTCTCAACCTCTCAGCACTATTGACATTTGGGGCAGGATATTTTTTGTTGTGCAAGACATTTAGCAGCACCCCTGTCCTCTACCCACAAGACACCAGCTCCACCATCCCTGGATGATCAAAAATGCTGCCAGACATTGCCAAATCATCCCTAGTTGAGCAACACCACTCTTAGGTAATTCGGAAGTTCTCTTTATTGCAAATATATGGAAGAAATTAGAAGGATGAGTTTGACAAATCATAGAGCACATATATTAAAAAAAAAAAATGGGGGCTGGAGCAGTGGCTCAGCAGTTTCCGTGCTTGCCTGCCAAGTACGAGGACCTGGGTTCAAACCCCAGCACCACGTACACAACTGAGTGTTGGAGCAACAAAGGCCATGTGAAAAACTAAATAAAGTTGTTTCTCTCAAAAAAAATGATAAAAATATGTAGACTGCTGCTCACAGTGGCACATACCTATAATCCCAGTAATTTGGGATGCTGATGCAGGAGGACTGCAAGTTCAAGGCCAGAGTCTCAGCAACTGAGCAAGACCCTGTCTCAAAATAAAAAATGAGAAGGGCTAAGGACATAGTTCAGTGGTAACGCACCCTGGGTTCAATAACTCATACAAAAAAAAAATGTGTGGACTTATCCTGTAATGAAGAGGTTTTCAATCTTGGCTGAGCTTCTGAATCATCTGACAACCTTTTTAAATTCCTATCAACAAGGTGAAACTTCTAACCAATTATATCAGAACCCCAGAAGTTGAACAGAGCTCTCCTGATTCCAGTGTGCCACAATTTCAGGACCACTGTCGGAAAGCTTAGTGTGAAACAGAAATAACAATACATCTGTTCATCATGTCTCAAGATTCTGATCATATTTTATCATTTCACTCAATAAGAAAACCAAAACTTCCATCTGTGCTAACATATTCCAAAACACCAGGAAACAGAATGTCTTGCATCAGGCCAATCACAAGCTTTTGCTTAAATGAAACCCACACGGGCTTGCAGGGAAAGTACAGGAGAGCAGAAACACCTAAATAAAAAGGGGAAAGCCAAGCATCTGGAGGAAGCACAGCTGTTCCTCTGTCCCCAACAATTACAGGCCCGAGACCATGCTAGCCATGGCCTCCAAACCATGACTGTCAATGGCATTAATCCTGTCTAACTGTTCCAGTTTATCAAGTACATGACAATCATGTTGAAAGAAAATGTGTGCCCTTCCTGGAAGAGAATGATCGACCCCTCTGGACTTGTTTCTGAGTGAAATCAGTCTATGCTGTCAGTGCTGGAAGAGGCTTAGACACCCAACCAATGAAGCAGAGCCACTCCAACCTGATTTAACACAAATATGATATAAGTGGTTCAAAGGGGCCACCAGAAGATGATTAAAGGATCCTTGACTCTTTTCTGGGGATTCTATGTGAATGAACTCAGGGCTCTTTGCAAAATGCTCACAGTTCCCTGAGAATAAAGTTGTGACATAAAAGTATGCTGTCTAATTTACTATAAATTTAATTTGCTCTTACAAACAAATATCTGTGAGAGGCGAGATTTATTGAGCATGTACTCTGTGCCAGGCCCCATGCCACGGATTTTACATTAATTATTTAATTTAGTCCTCACAAGATTAAATTAAATAATTGAATCCTCAATTGTTGTTGCTATTGTAGTCCCTGTTTTATGGTTTCAGAAACTAAAGCTTAAAGAAGCCACATGATTTGCCCAAGGACAAGCTGCCAGCAAGCAGAGCCTAAATTTGTGAACATTATGTAACACGGCTTCATGATGAGTTCACTAGATAGATCACAAAACTAATAACTTTGCATAGTCTTCTTTCCGTCAAGAATTTCAAACTGCTTTTAAAGCATATAGAAGATAAGCTAATGCCTAGACATGATCTGAAAGGAGAAATCGTATGCTAGTGTTCTCAAAGGATGGCTTCAGGGGCTGCAACAGTGGTGGCTCCGTGGTTACCGTGCTTGCCTGGCTTGTTCGAGTACACAAGTTCAAACCCCAGCACCACGCAGACAACGAAGTGTCAGAGCAACAAAAGTCACATGAAAAACTAAATAAAAATTTCTACTCTCTCACTGTCCCCTCTTTCTTTAAAAAAACAAAACAAAAAAAAAGATGGCTTCAGACCTCCTTAACCAGAATCACCAGGGAGATTTTTAAATTCAGGTCCCTGGGCCCTGTCTCACCCCTATTGTAACAGAATTTCAGATGCAAAAGCAGCTAGGGTGGGACTCTGCTGTGGGAACAAGCTGCCCAGGTGATTTTTTTTAATGCATTCAACATAGTCATGCGTATAGGAGCAAATCTTTGCCACATAGTCATGATCACATACATAACGACAGAGCAAGCCAACCAGGAGATTCTTCTGCCACTCAGACTCAAGAACAGCTTCCCTAGAATTATACACCAAGCATCCGGAAAGCACAGCCTCCTGCCTGCAAAATTTGAAGGAAGAAAATTTATCTCTCCAGAATTACAATACAGAGAAACCACAAATATCAACTATAAGAGCCAGAAAATCCCCAGTAAGGTAACCCCCTTAAAGATCCCTGGATGTATTTTAACATATTCAATTTTAGACCTAAACCCACTTACTAGAATATATCACACTTCACAGTAAGAATCTGCCTTCCCCTGGAGACCAAAAATCTGCTTTATTAATATCACTTAAGCTGTTACTCAAGGCCCCCAACACACACGCACACACACACACATTCACATCCTTACACAAATTTGAGTAAACACTGTATAACCAGAAAATGAAATTGCTCTCAAATAACCATTATGACTTTTCTGATGCGCTCACATTACAATAAAATTCAGAGTGAGAGCTATCAGTGGAGATGGAAATTACAGACCATGCCTTCCTGTTAGATATAAGCCCTTAAGGGCTGGGATAGCATCCTATTCCTCTCTGTACCTGTAGTATGGAGCACATAGTAGGCAATTAATCCAGTTATGCACTGAAAAAGAAATGAAGAAGGAAGCTTTGAAGACATTAGTGAGCAAATCAATTCCCCGCAGAACTGGAGGCTCACAGCTCATCTCTTCCGCACACAGCCTTTCGACAGGATTGCTCTCCAAATATAAGAACTTTAACTTTTTCTTTAACTGCCTGACTTCTCTTTTGGTGTTTTGTTTGTTTGTTCTGTCTGTTTGCTTGTTTTAGTTGTTATATGTCTGTTTTTTAAGAGAGAGAGGACAGAAAGAGAAAGAGAATCAACATTATTTAGTTTTTCATGTGGCTTTTGTTGCATACATGGTGCTGGGGTTCGAACTCACGTCCTCGTGCATGCCAGGCAAGCACTGTAACTATTGAGCCACCACTCCAGCTCCTGCCTAACTTCTCTTAATAAGACTTTATCAAGCCTTGAAGCCACACCTCTTTGCATCAAAAGACAACCACCTCAACTTCTTTAGCACACACATACAGCCCTAAATGAATTTCCAAAACCAGAATACAACATACTGAGGAAGGAAAAGAAAGGGAGAGAAGACTGTGGCTCAAAAAAAAACAGAAAAGAAAAGAAAACAATAACAACTTACAACACAATAGGGGTTGAAAAAATATCAAGTTTTCATTTATAGCAAAGAATGCATTGAGTTTTGTTTCATTCTGCTATTCATGAGTTTCATATTCTTCCTTACATTAAGGCAAATTTATTCTGCTGCTTATTCTCTGCAGCCCCTATGTAACATGGCTATTCATACAACCTCGACAGATAGCAAATGCACACACACATATGCCTACGTCACAATCAGAGGTCAGCTCTTGAATCCAAACTGCTGCAAATTGAATAGTAGAAGTGATCTACTCAAACAGCATCAGGAAAACCTGTTCGCGTGGTTATTTCTAGCCAGTAGAATAATTCTGAGTTGATGCATTCAGAGCATCTTATGCAGACTTCCACATAGTCACACCAAATCATAAACGTTCCAACTTCAAGGAGACCCTAGAATCATCTGCTTCCAGATCCCTGAGTTTATAGACAAGGAAATTAAACTCACAATGCAACTGCTTACGCATAGCAAGTGATGGGTTGGTGCTGAGTATCCAATCCAGTTGTCTCTCTCCTATGCCATAGTGGGACCAATATTTTGCACTTAATTGATAGCTAGCTGGCAGTTTAACAAGAAAATTCATCCAGAGTTCTCTAGATCATGACTGCAAGATCTAAATTCAATTTCAATAAATAATTGCTAATTTTTGTCACAGTTGCTGAAGAACACTAGACACCAATAATCAATATAATGATAAATGAGTTTTGGCTCTTTTTTTTTTAACCTTTTTTTAAGTGCTAATGAATAAATAGGATAAAATATGAAAAAGAAAGGAGACTTTGCCAGGTGTGGTAGCACACATCTGCAATCCCGGCAGCTCAGGAGGCTGAGGCAGTAGGATTGCAAGTTCAAGGCCAGCCTCAGCAACTTAGTGAGACCCTGAGCAACTTAGCCAGACTCTGTCTCAAAACAAAAAATAATAAAGTCCTGGGGATGTTGCTCAATGGTTAATCATCTCGGGGGTTCATTTCTGGTACCAAAAAAAGAAAGAAAGAAAGAAGAAGAAGAAAGGAAGCAAAGAGACTTTAAAGATCAGAAAATCTACAAACTGGGACTGGAGCAGTATCTCAGTGGTTACAGCACTTGCCTGGCATGTGCGAAGACCCGAGTTTAAACCCCAGCACCCGTACACAACTAAGTGTTGGAGAAATAAAGGCCAGGTGAAAAAATAAGTAAAACTGATTCTCTCTTTCTCTCTCTCTCACTTCTCTCACTCTCTCCCTCTCTCTTTAAAAAAAAGAAAGAAAGAAAGAAAGAAAAGAAAATCTAGATACTCCCACGAACTACATGCTCTCACTTCCTGATTCTACCCTGACCGCATTTGAGACTGCAGTCGAAGGCGACCTCCTCCAACAAGGTGCTTCTCACATTTCTATATCAGACGAATCTGAAAATGCAGGTCATGATTAAATAGGTTGGTAGGGCTTAATATTCTGCATTTCTCCATAAGCTCCTTGGTGAGTCCAATGCCACTAGTCATAGATCACACTTTGAGTAGCAAGATTCTAAAGGACCATCCACAGTGACCCAAGTATCAACACCACGCAAAGAAAACAAGGAAGCAAAGAGCAGAAGCCCAGACAGCAGGCCGCTTATAATGGAAAGGGCAAAGCAATAGCACTGATCTACAAAAATTAGTCACCAGCTAATTAAAGAAAGTCCTCTGGGACTTAAGTCCCCCTTATCTAGCTGTCAGTGTCAGAAAAGCCCACATGTCATCATGCAGTGGCAGTGGCAGGAAATCCACCTCAGAGAAATAAATCTGGCAGCACAAAGGCAACAGAGATTCTAATTCTCTGTATTAATACTCAGAGGCAAGGAATAAATGAAGCCGGAGCACTTGCAGTTACTTACAAAATAGCTTCAGCGCCAAGTTGAAGGAAATGGGAAGCTCTTTAATGATGCAGCCAGGAGTGCACAAGGCTTAGTCCTACCCCATCCTCAGTTTACTAAACAAACCAAATCATCATGTCTAACAACTTCGCTTGGAAAATAGGCTTTGTGCCAGGTGGACATTTATTTCAGAAAATCAAATGGGCAACTTAATTTCAACCTCTCTGATTAAGTAGATCCTAGGCTGTCTATGAACAAGCTTCCAACCTTTCCTCAGGGGAACTGAGTGGTAACATGGAGAGCATGACCGTTTATTTGGCTTAAGGAACACATTAATTTATCTGGTTTATAGAATTTAAACATCTGACGAATGACAGTGGGGTTGATTTTATTCATCAGCTAATTGCTTTGCCACCTGGAGCTGAAGCTTTATATATGCAGCTTATAAAAGATCTGAAAAGGATCTCAATTATTCTTTAATTTGTTCCTTGAATATAAAGTAGGAAAATCTGGCTTAATCAAACATTGTCTCAATTCTACTGGGATATGTCTAGTTACCTTATAACAAGGTAAGCTTTCATTTAATCATATGATATGATAATTCCCCACTTTCAAGCCAAGTATCCTCTTAGTTACAATCAATTTTCCACTGAAAAAATAAACATTGTCTCTTTATTGAAATCCCAGTAGAGAAAAATAGCCCTTTTTAATGAAACTTGCTGCTGATACAACCACACTAGGAATTTCTGTGTAGGAATCCATTAAAACCCCTAATTTGACATTGCTGGTAAATTGCAGAATAAAGCAAGTTCCATGAACAATTCTCTATGCACATGGCCATTCTTGGCACATGTGGAAGAAATGCATGTAATGAATGCATGTGTGCGAGCACACACATACACACGCATGCATGCGCGCGCAGCATTACTGGAATCTATTAAATCTCACTTAATAAATGTTTTAATCAAGTTGGATTCTACAATTTATCTGAGAGGGAAAAAAGAGGAGAAACTAGCAGTCATGCAATTGTTTTAATTGCACCAAGTGAATCTGAAATGCCATCATGTGCTGGAAGGCTGCTAGAAATCCCAAGACATAAAAGCAGTAACTGGCAGGCAACTGGGACCCTCCTGAAATGTAATCTTGCAGAAAGCTGAAAGTCTGACTGTAATGCCATTATATTAATGACCCAGGGTATTGTATGTTTAAAGCCAAATGTTTGGTCCCCGTTTAACAAATTTCTGTTCCTCATCTCAAATGCCCCACAAAGGCACAATACAGCTGCCAAAATGGGGTAAAAGTCTGAGAGAACTGGGGCTTGGCATTGCACAGGCTTCACCGACTAGTACCCCGACTGAGAATAAAAGGGGGCTTCTGGGACCTCAGGAGCTACAGGCAGATGTGGCAACAGAGACAGTGGCACGAGGAGCAGAGGCTTGGGTTCAAGGGCATTTCCTCTGTTCCAAGAAACCCTGCTGAAAGCAACACAGAGATCAAGTCCATTAAGAATCATCCTGGATGATAAAGAACAAAAGAAAAAAACTCAGACAAGGAGGAATGCCACAGGCACCCAAAAACACCAGGGTTCAAGCAGGGCACTTGGATGTAAGAAATAATGCAAGACATAGAGATGAAAGTTTAGAGCAACACCAGTCCCATTTCATCATCTAGGAGCACCTTCCCTAGGAGCAGCATGCTCAATAAGCAGTACAGGGCAGTCAAATGAAGCCTTGAATGCTAGAACTGAAAGATTCCAAGTGATAGCTAAGCCATTGCACATGTGGATAGCATGAGTCCCCTAGATGTTTGAAGAAGTATACTTTAGGATATGAGAGCTAGGACTCTGGAGTTGGAATCCTAACCCTTGTAATTCACTAGCAGTTTTTGTGTCTCTGAAAAAGATGGTAATAGTACCTATTGCATAGGGTTGTGTGAAAATTAAATTAGGTAAACCATAGACATCAGTTATAGTAGAATCTAGGATGTGCAAAAACGCAATAAATGTAAGCGTCTATCATCACTATGCTATCATCACTATTTTAAACTGATTTGTAGCTTCCCCCAACAGTTCGATGAAGTTTTCACTGCCAGTATGCTTTGGAGATAGGGACTTTGTATTTGGAGATAGGGCCTTTAAAATGGTAATCAAGATTAAAGGAGGTTATAAAGGAAGGCCCTAGTCCAATATGATGGCTGTCCTTGGAAGAAGAAGAGGCACCAGGGATGTAAGTGAATAGAGACAAGACCATGAGAGGACAGAGCAAGAAGACAGCCATCCGCAAGCCAAAGAGTGAAGGTTTAGGAGAACCCAAACCTGCTGACACCTTGATCTTGGACTTCCAATCCCCAGAACTATAAATAAATTCCTGTTGTCGAAGCCCCCAGTCTGCAGCATTTTGTTATGGGAGCCCTAGAAAACTAACAGTTATTATCATTTTTCTGGAACTGACAATGATAGGCAGGACAGGAGGGAGAACCAGCTCAACACTATTTCCAGCAGCTTCCCTTCTCCCATTATTTCCCCAAGTCTCTATGTGATCTATTAAGAAAGGCCAAGATATTATTCAAGAAAAATAGGAAGTTTAAGAAACATGAGCTTCTGGGAATAAAAAATCAAGTGTCTCTGTCTCAAAGACAGAGCTTGCTTCTGGCATTTATGCCCTCTGTTCTCATCCCGAAGCAGTCTAGAACCCCTTCACTTTCAGCTGTTTCACCCTGAGGCTCTTGAGGACATTGCTGGATCTGAGCAAAGTGGCTGGCACATGAAAAGAGACAAGCACAAACCCAAAGGGATAGAACCAATAAAATGGAACACTTTCCACTGGATTTACGGTTGGAAGCACTTTGGAACATATGTAATTTGGCTGGTTACTTTCCTCCCTCCACTTCATGGTGGGTTTCCTAACCCTGGGTGCTAGGTACACTGTTAGCTGTCTATACAGATACATCAATCCCTGCCTCTACCCCATGTAGCTTCACTAAGAGGAAAATGATGTCCTATCAAGTGGGAGGAGGAATGGGTGAGTTTGCATTTGTGTCTTTCTGGAGGCGAACGACATTTGCACCACATATTTCTAATTTTATTGCCCTTGCTCCCCGCCACACCCATGTGCACACCCACATGCATGCCTGTACACATGCTAATCCATAACTCTGTTTCCATATTTAATTATGCCCTTAATAGCTCTCAGTCTAATTGCACTCCAACAAATATGCTTCCGCTAAGAATGATAGAAGCGGTGAGTTGAGCAGAGAAATCACTCTGATGTTCCCGTGTCTAGATCCGCTGAAAATATTTTCCTTTTTCTGCAAGTACTATTTAAGATCTGTTTCATAATTAGGGATGTTTATTGAGCTGTGTCTATGGGGCATAGTGTTGGATCTGAAGAAGAAACACAGTAAAGCAAAAAAAGTGGCCCCTGGTCTCTCGGGACTAATTCTCTCCTGGGTAGAGACAAGATGTAGATACTTGGAACAATTCCACAGCAACTCAAAGCTGTTCATAGTTAAGAGCCAACTCGAGTGGGGCCAGCTGGAGGTAGCATACAGGGCACTCGGCATGGGATAAAGAGAGCTTGGGGGCCTGGAAGCTCTTGACAAGGTAATCCCAGGACCAGGCTGGATTTTGAGTGCAACTCAAGAGTCCGAGACCCGTGCAAAGTTTGTTTGAGATAAATGCTGGTACTGAAAGCCAAAGCTGGGCAATAAGCCAAGCTTAGAGAAGCAGGTAGATAAAGAGGGACTTTAGGTACTGCAGACTGGCTACTCACAGATCTCTGTCTCCATCCCCTTCCCTGGGCTCTCATTTGCATATTCAACGGCTGAGACACTTGAATGTCTCTCATGGGCGTGGGCAGAGTGCTTGATTTTCTCCCTTGCATTCATTAGGCTACAGATTTCCGGGTATGTATGTAAAAGCAAACCAAAATAATAGTGGTTTAATCAAAGTGTATTTCTTACACAAAGCCTGAACTTCTGGGGGCTCTGCTCTGTAAAGTCACCAGAGTCCTACCTCACGTCCCTGTCACCTCTAAGGCATTGCCCTTGTCTGCCTATTGAAGATGGTTCACCACCATCCTAAAGCATTCCAGCCCAGGAAAGGACACACCTGCCCCTGTCCTTCAAGGGTGTGACCAATTCTTACATACCCTTTAAGCACAAAATTTGGCCACTTGGGAAACCACGTTCTTCCCGGAAGAGCAGATACTGGGGCCGAGAAACAATCTGTGCTACCCACAATAGACTCCTCCCAATGCCACCACCGTCACATGGCTGGACAATCAAAATGACATTTATCCTATAAGGGACTATTACTTGGCATTAAATATTAAATAAAAAGAAAAGAAGTACCAACATATGAAAAAATATGTTAAAGAAGTCAATGACAAAAGAACATATATTATATGACTCCAATCTATAGGGATAAAAAGATCATGCAAGGTTGTCTAGGATTGGAGGGATGGAGGGGGGAAAGAGGTGATAGCAAGAAGATAAAGTTTCTTTTGTGGTGATAAAAATATCCTAGAATTGACTGTGATGATGTTTGCACCACTGTGCACAAAGTAGATTGTATACTACAAATGAGTGAATTATATGTTGTATGAATTATATATCAATAAAGCTGTTTAAAAAGAAAAAGAAAAAACGCCAGTCCCTTAAATGTCCATATCCTCTTTCCCAGTCTTAAATATTCCCTATTTGGAACTTAAGCCACCAGGAGGCTTATGTGTGAGACACAAGAGGCTCCTGTTTGACCTTCCTAGGTCAAGGTCATATTCAAACTCCACTTTTGACTTTTCAAATTCCACAATTCTCTCTCTCATTCCTCATTAAGACACATTTTATTTTTCCAGTATCCCATCATTTTTTTACAAGCTAATTTTTATTATCTTAATTGTAAAACAGCAACTCTTCCCAATAGGATCAGAATGAAAAAGTTAAAGAGATCATATTCTCATTTTAAAACTTCTGGTCTTTTAGACCAGACTTTTAGTATGGGCCAAGATGCAGATAACTAAACAATGTACAATATTCTTTTTTAACTTTTTTTTCAGATACTACAAATTCACGTGTCTTGCAATGTTTAGAATTCTAAATTTGCTTTACTAAAATTAAAAAGTAAATGGCTGAAGTGGAAATATCTAAAAACAAAAAAAATTAACCTCCTGGCCTATTTTCATAATGGATGATTTCCACACTCTCTGTGGGTTAACCATTTCTATATAGTACGCTCATTCAAAATGATCTGTCTTTACTGAGCTTCTTAAACTCGGTTATTACCCAAGTTTTCTGCTGTAGGCATCTGCTCCTTAGCAGTAAACCAGATCTTTGTGGGCCCATAAAATAACTCCTTGAATACATACCGTGGTTAAAAAGTCTTTGCAATCTCAAGTAATTTCAGCTTCCCTTTCTCAAACAGAAGAGAGGAATCAAAGTACATAAGCCAAAAAAAAAAGGTAAGAAGATAGGAAGGGGTCTTTGGCTTTTCTCTCTTTCCTTCCTCCCATCTCTCTCACACATTTCCTTGTTTCTCCCCATCAAATGCAACTTCTCTGACAAAACAATACAATGATCTTTCTTTGAAATGCAAAAAGAAGACTAGAAATAAATATGCCGTCTGTTAACAATGCATAATTCTGGATTCTGAGAAAATGGATAGATTTGATTTTCTTCTCTTCTGTATTTACTTAATTGTTTGAAAAATAATTTTTAGATAAATAAAATTTAAAAACAAGTTCCATATGTTTCAAAGTTCTGTTCCCACAACCCCAGTCCTGAAACTATTTCAATATATCCTGGTTGGCACTGTCCCCAATATAAACGGGAAATGTGATTTTTCTTGGAAACCATTCTGCCCCCTTCTATCTTTTCAATATTCTCTCTCCCACCTACCATCACTGCCCCACTCTCCACCCAGGAATCAAAATTCTCTCATCTAGGACTTGAATGCCACCCCTTCAAGGATTACTGGAATTTTTTCACTTTTTATTTTGAGAGAGTTATGGAATCACCGAACTTTGCAAAGAAATGTACAAGCCAGTATTGGGCACCCTTTAACAGCTTCCCTAATTATCAGCATCCTACAAAAGTACACTACCATAGTGCAATAGCAAAACCAGGAAACTAGGGTAGAAGCGGTTGCTCAGTGGTTAGAGCACTTGCCCTGGCATGAGCAAGGACCCGTGTTCAAACCCCCACACCACATCTATAACTGTTAGAAACAAAGGCGAGATGAAAAACTCTCTTTCTCTATCACGCTCTCCCTCTCTATCTTTAAAACAAAAATAAAAAAGCAGAAAACTGACATGAATCAAATCAGCATGGTTTTTCAAATTTCACCAGTAACACGGGAACCTGTGTGTGTGTGTGTGTGTGTGTGTGTGTGTAGCTTAATGCAGCGTTGTCACATGATAGTTTCATGTAATCACCAATACAATCAAGATACAGAACTATTTCATCACCACAAGACTCCCTTGTGCTACCCTGGAGCCAGGTTGACCTTCTCCTTCTGCATCCTGTGGTCTCAACGCCTGGCAACCACTCCATCTCCACTGTTACACCATTTTGCAAATGTTATGTGAACGGGGTCAGCAGTGCATGTGTGCTTTTGGAACTGGCTCTTTTTTGTTGTTTGTTTTACTTAGCACAACTTCCTTGAAGATCTTCCAGATTGATGCACAGCGATGGTGCCTTCCTTTTTATTGTTGATGAGTATGCCCTGCTAGGATGTACCACCACTTGTTTCACCATTCACCCACTGAAGTTTATTTATGGAACTTCCAAATCAAGGCTGTTCATGAAGGAGCTATGAACATTCCTGTACAAGTTTCTCAGTAAACAAAAGCTTTCCTTTCTCTGAGATAAATGCCCAGGAGTGGAACTGCTAAGTTGTAAGCTAGTGGCATGTTTCATGTTTTAAGAAACTGTCATTCTGTTTGCCAGGGTTCTTACACAATCTTACACTCCCATCAACAACATATTAGTGGGCTGGAGCAGTGACTCAGTGGTAGAGTGCTTGCCTGGAATGCACCCAGGTTCAAATCCCAGCATCAAGTACACAATTAAGTGTTGAAAAATCAAAACCCAGATGAAAATTCTCCCTCTTTCCCCTCTCTCTCTCTCTCTCCCTCTCTCCCTCTCTCTCTCTCTCTCTCTCTCTCATAAGAAGAATATATTAGTGATCCAGATTCTCTTCAGTCCTGTCATTGGTTTTATCAGTCCTCTTGATTTTAGTCATTCTGAGATGTGCCTCATTGTGGTTTTAATTTGCACTTCTCTAATGCCTACAGGTAATGAACGTCTTTTCAGGTGCTTATTATCTATACATCCTCTTCAAAAATATCTGTTCATGCCCTTTTTTCCATTTTCTAATTGGATCTTTTGATATTTAGTGTTGAATTTTGAGAGTTCTTTATATATTCAAAATATAACTCATTTGTCAGCAAAGTAAATTGTAAGTTTTTTCTACCAGTTTACAATTTGTCTTTTCATCCTCTTAATATGGTCTTTTGCAAAGAAAAAGTTTTCAATTTTGATAAGGTGCTATTTATCAATTTCTCCTTTTATGAATTATACTTTCAGTATCAACTCTGGGAGTTCATTTTTTTTAGTCTGAGATTACAAAGATTTCATTTTCTTTTTTTTTCTCTAGAAATTTCATGTTTCACTTTCAATGGGTTCATGATCCATTTTGAGTTATTCTTGTATAAGGTATGGGATTTAGGTAGACACCGAGTTTTTTGCCTATGGAAATACAGTTACTTTTCCATCATGTGTTGAAAGAGCTATCCCTCCTCCATGGATTGCTTCAGCTCCTTTGTCAATGATTAATTGGGCATATGTGTGTTGATTTGTTTCTGGGTTCTCCATCCTGTTCCACCGATCTGTGTGTCTTTCCCTCTGCAAATATCACACTACCCTGATTACCATAGCTATATAGTAATCCTCGACATCAGGAAAAATACTTTCTCCCATTTTATTGTTTTCTCAAATTTGTTTTGGCTATTATACAGCCTTTCCATTACAATGTGAATTTTAGCACAAGCTTATCTATGTCTCCAAAAAGCTTTTCTGAGATTTTGTAGGAATTACATTAAACCTATATCAACTTAAAGAAAACTGATATCTTTACTATGTAGAGTCTTCCAATTCATGGTATGTTTCTGCAAATATTTAGGACTTTTCTCATTTCTTTCATGAGAATTTTGTAATTTTTAGCACATAGTTCATACATATGTCTTTTAAATGTATGCCTCGGGATTTCACTTTTTATTCACTTATTTATTGAATTGTGACGCAAGCCCACTTTTCCTCTCTTATTTTTTTTTTATTTTTTTAGTGTCTGGCTTGACATTTATTGTCCAGAACATTAATTTTTTTCTCCCCTCTCCCTACCTCTTTCCCACTCCACTCCCCCCACACATATACACATACCTATGATTCCCCCAGATTATGTGCTGCCATGCCTTTGGGTCAAATACCTGAGTTTGACAATCTTTCAACCAAGCCTGGGTTTTGCTCTAGCCTCCAGAAACGAGGGAAAACTTTTGACCCTTGGTTCTCTGGGATTGGCTCACTTCACATGATTTCTTCCATTGCCATCCATTTAACATCAAAGGTCACAATATCATTGTTTCTAACTGCTGAGTAGAATTCCGTGGTATATATGTACCACAGTTTTTTGATCCATTCATCCAATGAGAGGCATCTGGGTTGATTCCATGATTTAGCTATTGTAAATTGAGCTGCTATGAACATAGATTTTGCTGTAATGTGCTGATTCTAACTCTTCTGGGAAAATACCCAGAAAAGGGATAGCTGGATGGTACAGAGGATCCATCCCTAATTTTTTGAGGAGTCTCCACATTGCTTTCCAGAGCAGCTGGACCAATCTGCAGTTCCACCAACAGTGCACTGGTGTACCTATCTCCCCACAACCCTTCCAGCATCTGCTACTGTTTATATTATAATCTAACTGGAGTGAGGTGAAATCTTAATGTACTTTAGATTTGCATTTCTCTGAATACTAGTGATGTAGTACACTTTCTCATATATTCATTGGCTTGATCAGTTTCCTCCTTTGAGAAGTTTCTATTTAGCTCTCTGGCCCATTTATTGATTGGATAGTTCGTATTTTGTGTATTAAGTTTTTTGAGTTCTTTGTAAATTTTGGATTAGTACTCTGTCAGAGGAATCACAGGCCATGATTATCTCCCATTCTGTAGGTTGTCTCTTGACAATTTTGTTCAATTCCTTGGCTGAGCAAAATTTGCTTTTTAGTTTGATGGCATCCCACTTATGTTTTTTGACTTTAATTCTTTCACTTTGGGAGTCATGTTGAGAAAGTCTTTGCCTACTCCCAAATGCTGGAGTGCTGGTCCTAATTTTTCTTCTAGCAGATGTATGGTAGCTGGTTTAATTTCTAGTTCCTTGATCCATTTTGATGTGATTTTTTTGCAAAGTGAGAGATAAAGATCTAATTTCAACTTTCTGCAAATGGCTTCCAGTTTTTCCAGCTCCATTTCTTGAATAGACTGTCATTCCTCCACGTTATATTTTTACCCCCTTTGTCAAAGATAAGATTTTAATGATTTGTGGGTTTGTCTCAGAGTCTTCTATTCTATTCCATTGGTCTTCATTCCTATTTTGATACCAGTATCATGCTGTTTTTGTTACTACAGCTCTATAGTATGGTTTTAGATCTGATATTGCAAATCCACCTGTTTTTCCTTTCTTGCTTAGTAATGTTTTGGCTATTTTGGGTTTCTTGTTATACCAAATGAATTTGAGAATTGTTTTTTCTATATCTGTAAAGAATGACATTTGTATATTGATGGGAATTGCATTGAATCTGTATAGTGCTTTCAGCAGAATGGCCATTTTAATTAAATTAATTCTGCCTTACCAAGAGCATAGAACATCTTTCTGTCTTCTCAGGTCTTCTTCAATTTCTTTCTTCAATATTCGATAGTTTTCATTGTAGAGGTCTTTTACTTCCCTTGTTAGTAGGGATTTCATTTTTGTAGCAATTGTAAATGACATTGTGTTGGGTCTTTTTTTTTCGTTCTTTGTCAATGCAATTGATTTTATGTGTGGATCTTGTGTCCTTTACCCTTACTTATTTCTAGGTTTTTGTCTACTTTGTTGTTTGTAGATTCTTTTGCACTCTGTATGTACACAGTCATGCTATCTACAGCTTGAGACAGTGTTACTTCCTCTTTTCCCATCTGCATGGCTTTTATATTTTTTTCTTACCTTATCTAAAGGGTAGAACTACCAGTGCTGTGTTTAGTAAGACTGATAAGTACAGACATAATTGCTTTGTTCCCAATGCTCCTAATCATAGACAGAAAACATTCAGGTTTTTGGTGAAAAATACAATGCTAGGTGTATGTTTTCTGTAGATGCTCTTTGAGGTTGAAGAAATTCCCATCTATTGATAGTATATTCAAAATTTGTTTTTATCAACAGAAATTGAATTTTATTAAATTTTTCCTGCCTCAATTTATTTTACCGATGATGCTGAAATAGTGAAATACATTGGTTCTCACTCCTTTTTTTTCCTTTTTAGTGCTGAGTATTGAACACTGGACCTTGTGCATACTAAGCACATCCTATATCTGTGAGTTATACCCCACCCCAGACAATTCATTTTCAAATATTTAATTAGCCTTTAATATCTTGAATAAATCCCACTTGATCATAGTCTATTATTCTTCTTATACATTATTGGATTTGACTTGCTAAAATTTTGAATATTTTTGCTTCTAAATTTATGAGAGCTATAGGTCTATAGTTCTTTTTTTGTGCTATCTTTGCCTGATTTTGGAACCAGGGTAAAATCTCACGAAATTAGTTAGAAAGTATTCCCTCCTCTTTTGTTTTCTGCAAGATATTACATAAAATTGATATGAATTCTTCCGTGAATTTTATAAAATTTTCCATTAGAACAATCTAGACCTAGAGATTTCTTTTTCAGTAGCTATTTAATCATAAATTTGACTTGAAATAGCTAATAGTTTAATATGACTATTTAGGTTACCCATTTTAACCTTCACTGAATTTTGGTAACATGTGGGTTTTGAGGAATTGATCCAGTTCTTCTAAGATTTTCATTTCTTTCTTTCTTTTTTCTTCTTGTTTTTAAACCATAAAACTCTTTTTTTTTTCTCTCTTTAGAGAGAGAGGAACAGTGAGAGAGAGAGAGAGACAGAGAGGATCAGTTTTATTTAGTTTTTCATTGCTCCAAACTGTGAGAGAGAAACAGAGGATCAGTTTTATTTCGGCTTTCATTGCTCTAAAACTTCACTGTGTATGTGGTCCTGGGGTTAGAACCCATGTCCTCGTACATGCCAGGCAAGTGCCGTAACCTCTGAGCCACCATTCCAGCTCCTTAAGGGGTCTGAGCACAAATTTGTTCACATTATTCCTCTGTGTCTTTTCTATTTTTTTAACAGTGATTAGGGGTTTTTTTTATTAGTTGAATATGGACTTACAATTGAGGGGGAATCATTATCAAACAATCAAGAACAAATGTATATTCACATAGTTAGCCAAGGCTGATGCCATGTCATGGTTGTGCCCCTTGGGTTCCCCATGGTTCTATGTTTCTCCCAAAAGAACCCCTGTGTTAAATGGACTTCTCATGGAGGTCAGAGATCTCCTTCTGATATGATTCCCCCATATTCCCTCCCTCCAGTCTCCTAGATATCCTTCCTATTCCTTCCCACCTCTCTGCCCCCCTCCAGGTATCCTAGGCAAAGATCCCCCTGTTTCTGTAAAAATTCATATATTTTGAGGTTATTATTAGCTTAGCCATCTAACATACTGTTTTCAGTTGTATTCTAGCTTCCACAAATGAGAGAAAACATTCAGCCCTTGAGTCTCTGAGACTGGGATACTTCACTTAGCATAATTTTTTTCATCTCCATTCATTTGGCTTCAAAAGTCATAATATCGTTTTCTCTAATGGCCAAGTAGTATTCCATTGTATATATGTCCTCTGTGTCCTTTCAATAGCTATAGGATCTATTGTGACATCTGATTCATTCCCAATATTAGTAAATTGAGTATTTTTACCTTTGTCAATCTTTTTTTTTTTAAAGAGAGGAGAGAGAGAGAATCGATTTTCTTTATTGAGTTTGTTACATGGCTCTCGTTGCTCTGACACTTAGCTGTGTATGTGGGTGCTGGGGTTTGAACTCATGTACTCACGCATGCTGGGCAAGCTCCATAACCACTGAGCCACTGCTCCAGCCCATCTTTGTAAATCTTGATGGACTTACAATATCATTGATTTCTTTTGAATAACTAGCTTTTTACTTTCATTAATTTTTTGTAATGTTTTTCAGTTTCCACTTTTATTGATTTCTGCTCTTTATTGTTTCATTGCTGTTTGTTTTGGGTTTGTTTTGCTCTTCTTTTTCTAGCTTCTTGGGGTAGGAACTTAGGTGATTGACTTGAGATATTGTCTCTTTTCTAATGTAAGTAGTTAGTGTTATAAACTTCCCTCTCAACCCTGTATCCCAAAAAGGTTGACATGTTTTTTCCTTCATTTTTTATTCAGTTGTGGATTTTTTATTTCCTTTGAAGTTTCCTCTTTGAACCATACATTATTTACAACAATGTTGTTTAATTTCCAAGTGTTTGGAGATTTCCTGTTGTCTTTTTATTAATTTCTAGTTTTATTCCATTATGGCCTAAGAACACACTCTCTACAATTCCAATTCTTTTAAATTAGTCCAAGCTTGTTTTATGAACCAGGATGTTGCCTACTTCGAAGAATGTTCTGTCAGTACTTGAAAAGACCGTATATTCTTCTGTTGTTGGTTGAAGTGTTCTGCGACATAAATTAGACATTGTTCAGTTCTTCAGTATCCTTGCTGATCTGTCATCATCTTTCAATTCCTGAGAGTGAGGTGCTGAAGTTCCAATTATCCAATATTCTCTCCTGAACTTGCCATCCCAATCCCACTCCCCACCCAAAGATCCAGTACTTCTCTTTCTGGAAACTAGTCCCTTAAAGTGTTGAAAATACAGGAGCCATGATCTTGAGGAGTATTGGAATTTTGAACCAAGACCCTGGGCACTGGTCAACTACTACTAAGTTGGGATGTGCTGGGGAAAGATGCCAAAAGAGATGCAAGCACATGTCAAGGTTGGTCCAGCAGACAGCAAATGAGTCAATCAGGCAAAGCCAAAATTAGTTCCAACCAGTAGGCTGGGAGAGACTAAGAGCTGCATGGATTAGCCAACAGCCAGGGCCTTAACAAGCAACTGGAATAATGAACCCACCAAGAAACTCAAGAAGTATCAGAATATAGGACCTCAGGAGGGCACATGAGATTCCTATTTGATTTCCACTAAGCCTAGAATTCCTACAATAGGGTCAAGGACCCCTTCCAGATCATATAGTTCATCTACAAGTTACCCATAACTTCTAATGTAACTCAAAGAAATTCATTGCTACTGGGGCGATTTCCATCACCAGCAATGGGACAATGGGGAAGATATTTAGAGGTATATTTTTTAAATATTCTAAAACTATTCTACAGGGAGGCTAAGTGTAGTCCAGGCAAAGTATTTGCCTAGCATGCACAAGGCCTTGGCTCCAATCCCCAGCACCTCAAAAAAAATTATTCTATATGAGTCTTACCTTAGTTGACACATATATTTCATTAGCCCTTGTCAAGAACATGAGTACCTCTTGAAGGATCCTTAGGCAAGGTCACTTCCAGGGAAAGAATCAGAAGGAAAGAACGATTTTTAGGAAAAAAGGATAAAACCTACATCAACTGATAAGGAAAATATTGAATAACCCACAAACTACCTGTCCTGCACATCTAAGAGGCAGAAGACTCTCAAATGCAGCCTCAAGTTTAACCCACCGCTCCATTACACTATTCAGTTGGCAATGACCCTGAAATGATGCTGAAAATATTCTTAAGTATTTTCACAAGCTGCCAATGACTTGCCCTTTAATAATAACATTCCAACCTATAGGACAAGAAATCCTGCCTAAGGCCCTGCCCCTTTCCTACAAGACTGGAATTTACCACAAAGGCACTCTGCCTAAAGTCTGGCTCAGAGGTGCCCTCGAAGTTGTGTTGGACTTGGAAGCAGAGGCCTTAGAGAGGTGCAGAGCGCTCTGGGTTTCTGGTCAGAAATGAGGGACAACAGCTTTATGTACCTCACAACCATCGCAAAATCAGGCTCTTGCAAGCCCTCACACGGCATCACCCATGGCTCTATCCCAGGCAAGAAGTTGCTGGCCTCACAAGTTTTTGCTCTCTGGGGTCTCAGATTTCCCCACAACAAGTCTTATGGGCCATGAAAGAAATCCAAGGACACCTTCTCAATCCTTCCCACTCCACCGTTGCCAGTCTAATATGTGTCCAGAAAAAGATGAAACAGAATGCCTCCGTAGGAGATCACTGGTTTATTTTATCACATTTTTTAGATGAGGCACACAGTCTACACTAAAATAAAGTGGAATCAGGGAATTTGCAAAAAGCACCAATCCTTCAGTAAATGAAAGCCTAAGTATACTGAATTGGATAACCGGCTCATCAAACCAAGACAGTGTGTGGTGATAATGTGCTGCTACAATTCAGTTCTGGGCCCCAACAATAAAGCCAGGACTGTAATTACTATAATGACCTCCCACTGCTATTGTGTCTTTAATTAAGTCTTTATCAGTAGGCATTTGCCACTTAAACCTAACTCACTGTAACTACGGCAGCGTATCATCTACATTTTCACAAAGAATTACAGAATCATATTTCTGTCACAAAGATGAAAGGGAATATTTTAGTTCAAGTGCCATTTGCAGACAAGCTGCATAAAGAAAAATCAAGCTGTCCTTTAGCGGCACTTCCTGACAAGAGAAACTCAACTCAGAGATGCAGAGGGGTTTTGTGTATATGTGTTTTGGCTTCGCCCGGCTTCTTTTTACCACAACTCCACTTGCTTTCTATATAAACTAGGGGGAGAAAATAACACCAGATTAATAACACACTTGATTACGTAGAATTTCTTGAGGTGGAAAGGTGCTGAGACTCCCAGAGGTGCTGCCATACTGTGGTGAGCGACCAGGCCGGGTCCACAACTCCCGCCTCACAATGCATGCTCCTCCCCACTCCACTGTGCAGCAAGAAAGCCCATCTCACCCAGGAAGTGCACTAGGAGCACCCTGGGCCTGGAGAGACCACGTCTCAAATTCAAGCTTCCAGCCATAATCACTTCCTTACGTTGGCATTAAAGCAAGCTCTCAGATGGTATTTTGGCAGAGCCCAGCAGCATGGGCAGACAAGCCCCTGTCAGGAAAAGGCACTCAATTCCAGGCCCCCTCAAGGAGGCTAGCCAGGAGACTGTCCCTGCAGCACTGCCCCTTGGTGAAGGAAACATGTGCATATCCTCCGGTCCTCAGTTCTTGACGGTTGCTCCATCAGCTCAGGACCCAAGGAAAGTCCCCAATCCTCTACCCCTGTGGACAACAAGTCTGACCAGCACCAGCCTCCACCAAGTGGCAAGGTCCAGGCGTCATCATCTGTGCTTCCGTACCGCACCCAAAACCTAGTTCAAAATCAGTTCCTTCCAAAATTGAGGAAGGGTGTCTGCGTTGTGCTGAGAGCACTGGCGGCCCTGGAGGAGTGGGAGGCGTAGGAAAGTTCAAAGTAGAGCAGTTGCCGCTGTCCCTGGGGTCTGAGTGGCACCCCTCCAGCAGGGGTGCAGGATCCCATGTGGCCGCTCAGCCCTGATTCACCCAAGAGAACTGCAACTCCAGAGAAGTGGTGGCTTCTACTTATTTATTTCAGACTTGGACTCCTGCTGGGAAGCCTAACACTGCCACCAATTTCCACCTTTTTTCAGTGTCATCTTTGGCCACAACTGCTCCCCGCTTTCCCTTCTGATCTAATTTCATTTTTAACAATATAAAGGCTTTGACTGGACAGAGAAGAACTGAAAATGAGAACCAAATGGAGAGTGGGGGAGGAAGCACGTGTCCCAGGAGGACCCGGAGGGAAATACTATTCAATTTTCTCCCACATATTTGCACCCACTGGGGAGCAGCTCTGATTTTCCCACCTTGGCAGGGACACCTACTGGGAAGGTGCGACCCCACTTAGGTGTGCCAGCTGCTGCTGACTGGCTTCTACTGCTGCCCTGCAGCCATCAGGGAAGCAGCCAAACCTGCAAAATCCAACAAAAGAAATCCAAATCGCCCCTGGCCCTGAATTCAGCAGCAATTTTAAGATACTTAATGGTTCTGTGTTTCCACCTCTTGAAAAAAAAAAAATATATATATATATATATAGCCCCCCAGCCTGGAACCTGCGCACTTCAGCCACACAGGTGAGACCCAGAAGCTTGTCTTTGAATGCTTACAGGCAGAGCATCACCCTCCACTGGCTCCCATTCTGTGAAGGGCTCTTCTCATAGAGGTGTGTGTCATTGAGCAGCGAGATACTCCTGTCCCTGGATGCCTGTTGGCACCTCTTTGCTCTGCATCTCCTTTCTAGGCTTCCCTCTGAGTCAGGATTGCTGCTGTCTGTGGTCCGTTCCCAGACCAGAACACAGTCAGGACGCATCTTGATTTGTGCGGAGGGAAGATGGGGCTCTGAGCTCAAAGAATACCTTTAAGGGGATCGCTGCCTCTGTCCTCAGCAGGACTTCTCATGCAGCCCACAGCCAGGCTCCCAGTCCTCCTCCATGGAGTCTGCTGCTCTCACAGGTTGCTTGGGCTGAGGATTATTTCTGCTAATGCTCTCGGCTGCTACTTTCCCAACTGACAAAGGACCCAGCCAAGTGAAGAGAGACAAAAGCCCAAATGCACTCTATGCCTCATCGTACAAATGGTTGGCTTTCCTGGGGCGAAGCAAGACACCTCCTAGAGACTGACATGTTTCCAGGTTCTCTATCACACCCGACTGTCGTACACACTAAGATGTTTCTCTGGGTAAAAGCCAAGATTCTCCCCAGAGGGTAAAATAAATGTCAGAAGCGCAGCTCCTATTCAACAATCTGAAATTATACCCAAAAATCATCTTAGCTAGGATGAATTTGTCTTAGATATTCTTTTTACCAAACATAGAAGTAATTCCCAGATCCAAAACAGGGAGCTGCACCCAAAATGCTTCATATTTGTTGAATATAAATGAGTATGTATGCACAACTGAATAAATGAATTTTTCCCTCCAGAAAGAGACCTGATTTTCCTCTCTGTTCCTTCGCCTTCTTTATTCTTTAGCAACCCATTTGCTGATGATTCCTACAGGCCATGTTTTATTTTCTACAAAGTGCAGGAGATAACAGAGCTAATTTTCATTAGCATAAAAGAAAAACACAAACAGGAGAAGTGAGATAAAGCTAGGGCTGAGCTCAGGTTAGAACACCTGTTCTTACCCTACCTGCACTTTAGAATCCCCCAAGGAGTTTTAAAAGTCCTGGTGCCTGGTCTCACCCTGGAGACCTCACTTCATTGGCATGGGGTGTGATCTTGCTTTTGGGATTTGTTTTTAAGTGTCCCAGACGATTCAACCATGCAGCCAAGTTTGAGAAGCACTGGTTGTTGCAAAGGTCTCCCCCAAGGTCCAGATACTGATTAGAGGAGAATAACAAATTTGGCACTGAGCCTCTTAACTATGGCGGTTAAAAGAAGAAATACTGCTGCAAACACTGATATACCTATATCACTGTAGTATGCTGATTTTAACTCTTTTGGATTAATGCCAAGGAGTGGGATAACTGGGTCATCTCGGTGGTTCTATTCCTAGTCTTTCGAGGAATCTCCATACTGCTTTCCATAATGGTTGTAATAATTTGCAATCCTACCAACAATGTAAGAGTGTTGATTTTTCCTCACTTCCTCACCAGCATTTATTATTAGCTACATTCTTGATGACTGCCATTTTAACTGGAGTGAGATGAAATCTCAATGTAGTTTTGATTTGCATTTTCCTGATTATTAGAGACGTTGAACATTTTTTTCATAGATTTGTTGTCCATTTGTATTTCTTCTTTTGAGAAATGTTTCTTTAGTTCTTTTGCCCATTTATTGATTGGGTTATTTGGTTTTGGGTTTCTATTTGGCTGTTGGTTGCTTGGTTGGTTTTGGTATTAACTTTTTTGAGTCCTTTATATATTCTAGATATTAATTCCCTGTCAGAGGACTAATGGCAAATATTTTTCCCTATTCTGCAGGCTCTCTCTTCATTATCATTTCCTTTGTTGTGCATCTTTTTAATTTAACCACTTATTGATTGTTGCTTTTATTTTTTGAGTTTTAGGGGGTCTTGTTAAGGAAGTTGGTGCCTATACAAAGAAATACGTTGTGGTGTTGATCCTATGTTTTCTTCCAGCTGTTGCAAAATTTCTGGTATAATTCCTAGATCTTTTATCCATTTTGAGTTGACTTTTGTGCAGCAATTTACAATAACTAAGTTATGGAACCAGCCCAGGTGCCTATCAATAGATAAATGGATTAAGAAAATGTAGTATATATACACAATGGAGTTCTAATCAATTATAAAGAATGAAATGGTGACATTTGCTGGTATATGGATGGAAATGGAAAAAAGCATGTTAAGTGAAATAAGCCAGTCTCAGACAGTCAAGGGTTAAATGCTTTCTCTCACAGGGAGAAGGTAGAGCAAAATAAAGGGGAAAGGAGAGGGATTCTCATGGAAACAGAGGGGAGATTGGTGGAGTAGAGGAGGAGGATTGATAGAGAGAGAAGAGGAACTACAGAATGAAACCGACCAAATTATGCTACATACATACAAATATACCACAGTGAACTCCACCATTATCTATTAGGTGCCATTTTTAAAAACAACAAATAAAGAGAAGGAAGACCAGAGTAAAGAAAGGGAAACAAGGCGCATTATTATGTACGACTATAATGCACTAAGAAAAACATTTTTAAAAAGAAGAAGGAAAAATGCAATTTGTTGCACAATCCATACTTCCCTAGAATAAAATTAAACCAGTTGTTGAGAAGTACAGTTTGCCCAGAGACAGATCCGTAAGATATCTGTCCGGGGATCCTCACGAGGAAGACATGGAATGAAGCAAGCCACAATGTCTTTGACAGTGACCCTAAGGTAGTCAATTGATGAATGTTTACCGAGCACCTACCATGAGATCAACTCTGTCTCAAAGGCCTTGAAGACAGTTTTGATAGACTAAAAATCTTCCCTCCGATGGCATTTCACAGTTACTATGACAATGCGCCGCTCTGTGCTGAGCGCTTGAAATTCATTGCCTTGTTTCATCCTTGCAGCCACCCAACATGGTAGGCATTTCACACCTGATGGAAGCCGAGGACCAGAGAAGGTAGTGGGTGACAGAGTTAGGATACAAACAGGACTGATTTAGTTCTATGCTGCTAGCCATTGTATGTACAACCTGGAAGTAAACACAATGTTAAGCATCATAGAATTCTTTCTCAGAATGTGTGTGTGTGTGTGTGTGTGTGTGTGTGTGTGTGTGTGTGTGGTGTATGTGTTTAAAAAGAGAGAGAAAGAATCAATTTTTCTTCCATCTTGCCTCTGTTTCTCCAACATTTAGTTGCGTACATGGTGCTGGTGTTCAATCTCCCCTTGTGTGTGCAAGGCAAGCACTTTAACCACTGAGCCACCTCTCCACCCCCTCAGAATGTGTTTTAATGTGAGATGACAGCACTCCTTCTTTTTTTATATAATAGATTTTATTAAGGAATTGAGTTATTGTACAATCATAAATACATTTACAGTAACAATATGATATGCATATACACTTAAACCAGAATTAGCCCCTAGATCCCTCCCTATTCTCCCTCCCTCTCCCCTCCCCCACGTACTCCAGCAAAGGTATTCCTAGAGGCACACCAGCACACATAGGACACAGAAACACAGGTTGTTCATTGTGACGTTATTTCTAACAGCAAAAGACTGAAAGCAATGGGCACTAGTTAAAAAGCTATAATACAGCTGGTTTAGAGGTTGAGGCAAGAGGATCACAAGTTCAAAGCCAGCCTCAGCAAATTAACAAGACCCTAAGCAACTTAGTGAGATCCTGTCTCAAAATTAAAAATAAAAAGAGCTGGGGATACGGCTCAGTGCTTAAGCACCCCTGGGTTCCATCCCTCATTAAAAAAAAAAAAAACTATGTTACATTCATGTGATCCATGTGATGGCATAAGGTATAACTGTAAAAACAAAATATGAGAATCTTTATGTCTGATGTTAGGAGTGAGAAAAAGCAAGACAATGTATATAATATGATGCCTTTTAGATAAGAAAGGAAGGAAAATAAAAATAAAAATTTTTATGCATATGTTTGCATAAATACCAGAGGGAACAATAAGAATCTAATGACAATTGTTGGGGTGGAGGAGAGCAAGATGGGTAGTGACAGAGGAGACAGTGAGATTCTAAGCACATATATTTTCGTAATTTTTAAGTCTTGAATTGGTAACAATATCACTCATTCAAGAACAGAAAATAAATAATGAGAAAAAGAACTATGTGAGCACTTAGGTCCCTCAACCAGTAAGTGCTAGCGCTGGAATCTGAACGTTTGAACCCAAGTTCATTTGCTCCCAAGTTCATGTTTTTGATACTACGGTGCCTGCCCCTTCCTCCTGCTGTCAGCCAGACTTGGATGCAGAGGGTCTCTCTCAGATCTCCCCTATTTGCTGTGCCTCAGGATCTGGGGGCGGTTCCAAGACCCCATCTTCTTCAGGTTTGTTCCGTCTTGTCTTTTTAATCTCCATCAAAGAATCAGGCAGTAGCAACCAGTCAAGTAGGAAGCCATCTGCAAGGAGAGGGACATCTCGCAAAGTTGGGCGAGTTATATTTACGGCCCTGTGTAATCCAAGCATTTAGAGCTCATCTGTTTAGGGTGAGCTGTGCGCTCTAATCCTTCCCAGTAACAAGTAACAATACTCGCCAAACACATTATGCCTGTCGGCCTGGTTTATGACTGTGTCTAGGCCTGTATTAAGAAAAGGACTGCTTCTGCCAGCATAGGGCAAGGATGCTTTTCTACACAGGAGAAATTTCAAACAAAATCTAGAACTTTACAGCCTGTCTGCTCTGATTTGGAATGGTATGTCTTCCCAAGAAAAGCATTTTAAAAAGTGATTTTCTACCCTCGCCTGCTTTTCTCAAGTTCAAATCATCTCAAAGCTGCGCACGAGGACATTTAGAAGAATGACTTTCAACATCTCAGGCACTGACGGCAGAGCTGCTCCAAGGAGACGCAGAGGATCTGAAGTGTTTGCTCGCTGATTGCCTGCCATTCTTTAGATAGAATTATTGTTACAAGGCAGGACCAGATTGGCAGCACATTGTATTCTCAATTCAAATATGTATAACCACAGTGCACTTGATGCCAAATTATGAAATAATACTAATGTCAGCAGTCTCTAGGTCTCTCCTTTTTCCCCCATTTTCCCTTCTCTATGACTTAATAATTTCTACTACAATTCAGCTATAACTTGGGTACCTACCTGTGCTGGGTTCATGGTGTTAGAAATATAATGGGAGAGTAAGGAGATCTCTCCAACAAAACAGTGACGACTACAGCAGAGGTGTTCAAAGTTAGCTAGAAGAGTGCTGATGGTGGAGCTCTGGCGAGATCAGGGAAGGTTTTCTAGAGGAGGTGATATTTAAGCCAAATTTTGAAGGTTCAATAGAAGTTAGCCAAGCACTGGCTTCAAGTTCAAGGCTCTGCATTTCCAAATGCTATCAGTACTCGTAGCTTTAGACTATTCCCAGTGTCAGGAAAAATTACTTGTGATCCTATGGTGTAAATTCACCTACCTTTTTTTTTTTAATAGCTCTCATAGTTTTAAAAAGCCCTTACCTTCCTCATCCACCTGGGCTAGAGACCCTTGACTAAGGAAAGTTTTCTAGCACACCTCTCTACCCACACCATAGAC